>WYDI02012145.1:0-51515 GCA_009867235.2 Psittacus erithacus
CTTTCCTTTCCTTTCCTTTCCTTTCCTTTCCTTTCCTTTCCTTTCCTTTCCTTTCCTTTCCTTTCCTTTTTTTCCTTCTTTTCTTTCCTTTCTTTCTTTCCTCCCTTCTTTCCTTTCTTTTCCTTTCTTTTCTTTTTCTTTCTTGTTGTGTCATGTTTCTAAGAAAGAAAGAAGACATGAGAATTAATAGCCCAACTACTACAGTGATGACTTTTCAACAAGAAAGTTCAAATTCCCTCTACAATATACAGATTGCACAAATTACTCAATGACATTATTTTATATGGGCCATGTTTTGCTTTTCTGCAACAAAACCTCTGGAAATTCTAGTTAACAGCACATACAAACTATTTTGCACTGCCCAGATAGAGAAAAGACTGCTAGATTTTAGTTCATTATTATCCATGAACTTGTGCTAATGAACACATGCAACTTCTATCCAGATGTAGAGGTGCTCAAAGATGACCAATAATGCAGACCTTTCCTGGTTACACAGTGACCTGTTAGCAGTACCTCTGCTGAAAACTCTCATCTCGTTAGCATTTCCTGAGTCTGACTAACAGATGTTGGAGAGTCTTGGTCCAGACATAATTTGTTTCTATTTAAAGAGTCAAGACCCTGGCTTGATACCTCATCCAAAAGGCTCACTGTTGCACATTCATTGCCTCTCAGACTGAATGGAAGCTCAGCACAGAGTGCAGGTACAAGTCAGTGTACTAGCTTCGGCTTTTCAAGGGAAAAGAGGAAAGGAAAGTGAGGAATCAGACCAGTCATGACCTTCTTTGTCTTAATTCTGACGAGATGAAAGCACAAAATCTTAAAAGTAATGCCATTTAACAGTAACTGCTCTTCTCTATTTCCAGATGTCTTGGGTCACGCTAAACACCATGGCTGGAATGATGAAACTTACTATCAACAGAAGAGACTGTTAAACACCCCACTAGTTTCCCCCAGTTCCATCCCCCACTCCTCTTTGTAACATCATTCAGTTCACAAACTGGATAAAAATGATCCAGTTTTTTCTTGCCAAGTTAGTTTTCTGCTAGTTCAGTGTTTTGAAGGGGCTCACACGGTGGTCAGGAACCAGCAGAGGAAGCACTAGAAGGCGTCTATGGCTTTCCCTATGCCTCTCTGTAGCAATGCTGACCTAGAAAAGCTTGGGCATACCTTTGGGTGCACTGATTGGTCACAGAGGATCCTTGTGTAAAATGTGGGAGGAGAAAAGAAATGCAAAACTTAGATCTTCAAAAATTGATTTCAACAGATACACACAGGAAACTGATGGCAGTTTCAAAGAATATATAGAGAGGAGAGACAAGCACAAGTTCTTATCCATTTTCTGTCTAGTCCTAGCTTCCAAGATAGCACTTTAAAACTTTCTATATTGCGACCATTTGATAGGGATTTGGGGAACTAGTATTGCTTCTGCTTTTTCTGCCAGAAATGGGAAGCAGCTCAAGCTTAGGATTTCACAGGTCCTAACTGGTTTGATTAGATTTTAACTAGGTACTGAAACAGCAAAGCAACACGAGTGAAGACTAGTGTGTCAGTTAGTTTCTTTGCACATGTTTATGCCATAGAACAAAAAATTAACTGAATTTATAAATTTTCTTATTGTCTGTGTGAATTTAGAATATTATAACCAGTCAGGATTGTAACCCATAAGGAAATGACCTTTATATATTTTGCCTTTCACATGATCTATCTGAAAGTTAACAGGGAAAATTAAATATCTGCAGAAACTTTATCATCATTGTAAGCCAACATTCCTTTTTTCTTCACTCATGCTCTGATATAAAGCTGTAGGCAAAGATAAATCAATTCAATTCCCATCCATCTTTGGAAAACCTCTAACTACTCATGCAGGTGCTGGCCATTTCCATCACTGGCACACAGTTTCCCTCTTCCCTCACACAAATGCAAGACTCTAGCAAAAGCCTGCATTTTTTTTCTCAGGAAATTGGTGTGTAAAATAATGCCAGATCTATCTTCACACACTTTTCCATACTGAAGATATGCTTTGCTTACAGCATAAAGCTCACACCATTTCTGGTGCTGTGAAGCAGAAGTATCATAGCAGATTGTCCCCACAAAGGCAGGAGCTGGTCTAAGATCACTGTCCTTTGCTTTTGTTTATCTTCCTTTCCCCTTCATGAATCATACTATGTTCGCATTTGCCTCTAAGAAAGTGTTTCTGAAAGCAGAATTCCAGCACTTAAGGGATGTTATGATAGTGAGAATGTGAACTGGAAAGAAGGACTGAACAATATATGCATCCCTTAACATCTGAGAACCTGAGTTTGCAAAACTGGCATCTAGCATCCTTATGAGTAATGTCCTGCAAGTAATACTCTTTTATACTGTACAACCTTAAAGGTAGTCACAGCACTGGACAATTCTAACTAGTAAATATGCCGACACAAGCTCCAGAAGGACTGCTTTCTGAAAAAAATCATGTAATGTATACCTCTGGCGTGCTTGTAAGCAGGAACCAAAATGAAAAACTCAAAAATGTCCCATCTTTGATCTGAAGAAAATCTATTTTAAGAGCAGACAAGTGAACATAGAGTTCCTGAGCCAGATTGGATCAATTATCCTTCAAGCTCAGAACTCTGCCTTCACCAGTGGCCTATGTTAGGTGCTTCAAAGAAAACAGCTGGCTAATTACGCAATGTCCTACATGGCAAAAAGGGATGAGAGGACTGTTTCTTATCCCTGTGATCAGCTAACACCCAGGAGTATGAATTTGATGGCCCCCTCCTAGTACGTAAAATTACAAATTATATTATTGGTCATAAAATTAAGAAGTCCTTTAAAAATCCCATTACAGTATTTAACTCTTTGACCTCTCTAGGTTAACTACTATTCATGCTGTGAAAAGAACTATTTCATGTTTATTTTTAAAATAATACAGTAATTTTCTTAAAACCATCAAGGCTAATGATGGGGATACATTCTATGTGATGCCTATAAATGATACTCTTATGTTCCTGATTTCTTGAAGACTTGAAAAATATATTGTGTTTTTAAGAAAACTTTAAACATGAGATGTTACATAAACAAGCTTCTTACAGGACTAAGCACTAAAGCAAAGCTGAAGTTAATTTGCTGGGGCAAAGCATAAGTTGATAGGTTTTGATCCAATACATGTTAACTTACTTTTAAAGTATCCTGACTCCTGCATAAGCCAAATTCTTTTTTTTTTTTTGCCCTTTCTTTATTTTTTAGTGCATGTGTTTTAGGTGTGGAAAGCAGGCAGATGAGAGAGCTCTCTAGGGCACTCTCTCTTAGCTCTGCTAAGCTGCTGTGCCTAAATGCCATCCTATCCTGTAGTACCTGGGTACGCTTATTACCAAGTCTATCTAGTTCAAACAATAACAATTATGCAAACATCAGCAATTATTTTGGTATACAAACAAATGCTCATTGAATACTGCACTGAGACAGTCAAAATCCCACTGACACCAGGGGTTTTTGCTAAAGCTTTAACCCTTTCAATCATAAAGCTTTCCTGAAAATTCTTTAATAAGCTTCTTTTACCAAAAGAGAAAACATGAGGAGAGAAGGAATAACACATCTTTAATTAGAAAAATTTAAATCAGCTCTTAATTTAATTCACCATACCAGCAGCCACGATTAGATCTGCATCATGATATATCTCCAATACTATCAATTTTCATAAATGCAAACTTTCCTGAATATGGTTCTGATGTATCCTGACATTTTAAAATATGTTCTATTGTCCTTTTCTGTGCAGCAGACCAAGCACAGAGTGTTCAGTCTTATATCACTGTCACAGTGGTATTAGACCAGATGGCTGCTTCCTCGCAGAATCAAGAATTAGAGATAATTTATGCTGTTCACTGTTATTAGAATGTAAAAATATAAAGAGTTTGCAGCATGCATACATGAAAAGCTGCCCATATCCATCAGTGACACCCTGGTGAAAAGGCATTTGCACTGTTACTGCACTCTTAAAGGTAAAGTCTTACTTGGTGAAGCAATGGACTTCTGCAAAGCCTATTGATTACTCCACATGGGATACAGTGCAGGGGACTATCTGACCTTGGTTACAGTGGTGCTTTGGTGGGGAAAGCATATTCTGAGTTGAGAAAAATGTCCAAGAGCTGCCTTCTTTCTTTATTGTAAAATTATTCTACCATATGATTGTTCGCATTAATATGTGACAGGTATTTTTGTGTCATGAAGAATGAAGTTAAAAATGCAAGCTTCCTTCATTCAGTCTGTTAATCAGTACAGGAGAATACTTCTCAGTAAGACCTTATACCAAAGGTCAGGAGAGTTACAGAAATTTGCTCCTGTGCCTGTGAGGGCAGTAAGTTTTGCTTATCGGGGCATCACTGTAATCTGTAAATGTACTTGCTCTAAATGCACTTGCTCTGCCTGTGTATGTGTGTCAAAATACTGAAGAGAAAGGATGTCAGCCTATTCATTTATTAAATCTGAACTCATTATAGTTAAGGATCCTGTTGTCCATATTTCAAACAGCTGAATCATTTGAAAAAATAAATATTATTAATGCAGCTGATTCATTTGGAGGGACTTCTCAAGCTATTCAAGAATTAAAATGTCTCAGGTTCCTAAAGGAAGGGGGAGAAACAAAAGGGAAGAGAGCTTAGCTTGTTCATGTTGCTGCAATAGCTTGTATGAAAACAGAAATAAAAAGGACATTAGGACAACCAAATGCCAAACATTGTATGCAGGCAGCAATTGCTTTATCTTTTCAGTTCAGGAAGTTTAACAGAGTACTCCCTATGGATGATGTCAGGGTTGCAGTCAGATTAAGGACAAACACTCATCATAATTTAGGAATATTACAGGAGGAGAAATTTCACTGGCATTCACTGAAATGACATGCTTAATCTATGTGATCTTGGAAAAAGTGTGTCACTGAGAGAATAATTTGGTTCACATTAAGTTAAACTTTAAATTATACTAAGAAACATTACTAGGGACAGATTTGCTTTCAGCTCTCTGTGAGCATATAATTTGTATTTATGGCATACAATGGAAGTATTGTGACTTTGAATGACTGACTAGCACCTTATGAAAGTCATTACTTTCGTATCAAGAACAATATTTGTAACATAATGTGTTCTTAAACTGATCAGGACAGCAGGAAGCAGCTAAGTGGATCACTTATCTTTATTTTGCAATTTAACCTATGTTGTGACAGGGAACAAAAAAATTAGATAATTTATAATTTTCTGTCAGTGTTGCATACTTTGGGGTATGCTTGTAAGTACCTGGTATAACTGGTATAACTGGTAAGGTGATTTGGCTGCCAAATAAACCAGAAGAAAGATTACTTTAGAGCATAATGAATTACTAGCTGACTGTTAGAACCAGATCACAAAGATTTCTTACATTTCTGTTTCCTGACTGATGTTGTTGATGACTGGATTTTTCTTCTGTAAAAATCCTAGTACTAGTTTTATTAAAACAAAGTCTATCAGAATAGAAGATAGTTGTTACGCAGAAGCAGTAACTTACATAATATGAGATGGCATTTCTTTCCAGCTCTTGCTGCTCCGCTGGTTCTAATAGCAACCTGGAGCTCAATTTCCTCCTCAAGAACATTGCATTTCATGTGGAATGTCAATTATTAAAATGCAGTGTCCCGTGTCTTACTTTTCACTAAATGAATTCATTTGCAAATTTGCTAATTTATGTAAATGATCCTTAACCTGCAACTGCCTGGTATGTATTTCTGTATGTATTTTTTCAACTCAGAAATACATACAAAGACTATGGTGCCAACAGCATGTATGTTAATTACCTTGTGTCACTGTTCCAAACCCCAAAGATTTAATTTCAGTGTAACCCAGAAAGAGTGTCTGATGCTTCTTTCCACTGTTGAATTTTCAAAAACATCAGACCAGTCAAAATAGGTAAGTGATCTTCAAAAGATCACTTAAAACACCTCTGGTCAGTATCATTGGCAGGAAGAACAGTTTTAGTAAACCGTTTTTGTGAGAAGACATGATCTGAAACTCCCTGGTTTTTTAATTTGATTTTCAGCTTTATTTTTTTCACAAGGTCACTGTTACTTACAATGGGCCAAATCACAGCTCCTAAGATTTGATCATTCCCAAAGTTCATATTTTGCAGCTAAGACTCTCTTCTGCATTTCAGAAGTTAATTTAGACAGACAGGGAAGTTCCTTCAAGCAGTTAGTGGTCCAGGTGCAACTCCCTCTTTTCCTGAGGCTGGATGCCACTCTGGATTTGTCACTCTGCTTCTGGTTCCATCATAGGCAAGAACTGGGAACTCATAAATGTTTGTTTCACTGTCCAAATGATCTGAGGAAGTTCAAACTCCTGCCTGTTTGCAGTTCTTACGAAAGATGGAACATTCAGATAATCTCAGCTGAAGATACTAATTTTTGCCTGACTTCTCCTTGCTGCCCGCTCAAGCCCCTTCAGTAGTTTCAGGCACCACTGATGGTTTAGAACTCGTGGATGAACCTGGTCCAAGTTGGGGATTGTAGCAAAACCTAAAATGAGGAAATTTGCCTCCACGTTGTTATTGTTAAACCACGACAAGTAACTTCTCACAGTCCAAATAAAATGATTCAGATTCCCTGGGGTGTAATTGCAGGCAAAACTCCATTGATTTCAGTGACCTGTGAATGGCAGACAGGACTGTGGCCCAAGGTCTCCTCTTGACAAACCAGCTAGAGCTTGCTTTCCCTTGATTATTATCTGATTTACATGTCCTTGTTTTATATGCCCCCCACAAGGGGTAGGTGAACAAAGCTCCATTTCAGAGCTAGCAGCAGAGATCATTCCTGGCCAGCAGGGAGGTCCCACAACCAGGACTCAGCTTTGAGCCTGGGCTGCAGGGCACATGTCCGTTGTGGTGCTCCTGCCCAACTGGCTACCCCCAGGGCCTTTGTAGGAAGGAGGCGGCTGCTCTTTTCCACTTACCCTAGGTTCTGTTTCCCCAGAGTGTAAGTGAGGCGGAGAGGGATGAGGTGCCGCCAACTGACGAGCCAACATGCTGTGAGGCCAACCCCAGCATGCTTTTCTGGTGCTGGAGCAGTCTTGTGTCCCAGTGTTTAGGTTGGCTTTAGAAAGCACAAAGCCGAGTAACATTTGGCTGCTTTAGCCCTGTTTCAGCATTCAGATTACTAAGAGAAAGTCTCAAATGGCCGTTTGCTGTGTGTTCTGCAGGTGTTTTAGCACAAAATTGTCATCTCCACCATCACCTGCTCACACCATCCTGGGCTCTCAGGGATTTTATTTCCTTTCTGCTAGGATAGCAGAAGGGAAGACTAATTAATACAGTTGTCATTTTGGAATGAAAACATCTTACACTGTATTTTGCAGCCCTGGCTACCTGCAAAAATTCGAATATCTGAGATTTAAAGCAGCTACTGCTTAGTTTTCTCCACAAAGGACATACTTTTAAGGACAACAACTCTATATCTATCATGAAGATATTCCTCCTGGCCCAGAAGATGCCAAAATGACTTGATGATTTATTTATGTGGAGCTTGGCAGACCATAGTCCAGATTGTGGCTGAGGTTGAATTTTATGAGCATCCCCCCTAGTGAGTATATTTAAAAATTAAAAAAAAATTCGAAACAATCAGATCTTGGCATGAGATTCAAGCAAATATTATCAGGAAGAAGAATGAGTAGGAAAAGAGGGTTAGGACAGATTATAAATAGCAATTGATTAATAATATTTTGTGTTTAGAGAATTAGAATTTTCTCTTGATCTTCAAAAAATGAGAAAAGTGAAGGGGGCATTTCTCATCTCAGCAGAAGCTAATGTTTGGTCTGGAATATTTTTAGTCATAGAAAACTTAGCATTTTGTACTGGGAAGTGGCATTTTTGTCCACAGAAAGATGGATGTCTCATTGTCATTCCAGACCATACAAGCAGCATGTTGGTGCAGTGACGTAAGAAAGCAATTTTCTGCCCTATTTTATTGATTTATAGTATTTTAGTAAAGTGATAAAAACTTAATGCTAGAGATAAAAAGGAGACTCGTCTGATGTAGAGCAGTAGAAAAGAAGAGAGAGTGAGGAAGATCAGCATTAATACTTATTTGCCATGTTTTCTCAAGCCTCTCAGTACTAGACCATGAGCTAAGTTATAAAACCGTGTCTAAACTCTTTAACTAAGATATTTTCTAGGCATTAATGCCTCCTTTCGAGGCACAGCTTGGTGCAGGACTCTGGCTTTCTGAAACATGTATGCGCACAAGCACAGGCAAACCCTAACGGCTACAGCAACAATGACAAATGCCAACAGTCCTGACTGCTTTGGGCTGGAAGGCTCAGAACTGGGGAGATAGATTCAGGGGCACTTTTGCACAACAGGAATCAGAACAAGCAACAACATTTTATCCGCTTCACAGCAGTTCTTTGGGTGGCCTGTCCAAGGGGTGTTACAGCGCTCTGTGCTAAGTTCACATTCTTGCTTGCTGCAGGGGAGCTCCTGAAGCAGAGAAGTCTTGAAGGAGGAACTCCTGTATCCTTTGAGGAACTTCTTGTTGGGATACTCCCTCATTCTTTCGGCTCAGCAAAGGGGCTCTTGCTACACCCATAGCTGTGATTTCCCATCTCCTTTCCTAACACCACGAAACAAGCTTCCTCAAGTCCAGATCATAGAAACTGAGCTTGTGTCAATTTACAGGCAGGCCAAATTGTGTTGGAAATCAATTCAGCTGAACCTACATTACAAACCAATCTTGGACATTGTATACCACTTAATTATATGCGGGTTGTCAGCAAATGAAAGCTGGAACATGCTAGGAAGCGACATGTTCATGTACATGGCATCCCCCTACTTTTCTCCAGACAATATAGGGAATATTAATGATGCTCCCTTCAAAATGGGCTTCAAAGGAAATTATGCTGTTGATAAATCAAGGCCAACAGGAAAAATATTCACAGTAGCTACACACATATTTTTTTTGGTTTTGTTTGGTTTTGTAGTTATATTGGAGAATCCCACGCAAATAGTATTTTACAGCCAAGCACAAAACTAAGCTTATGAAGTTAGATCTGTTGTAATTCAGCAAGTGAAATTTTCTTTTACCCTAGGAAAGAGCCCGTGTATGAACTAAGCTGCATACAGCATTGGTATCTTCAGGACTGGGAGTCCCATGTTAAACAGGGAATGCCAGTATTACAGCCTGGTGCAGCCTTATCACACAGTATTAAAGCTCCCAAAAGAAAAATGCTTGCTAGATCTTAGTCCTGCTTGGAAACCCTAAGCTGATGCAGCAAAAGCACTGTTCCACTTCTAACCAGTTATTTCTAAGGGATACACGTGGAATGAATGAGTGAGTGCTGAAATAATTTCAGAGGATTGAAAATTACATCAAAACTTGTGGTCAAAAAGGCACTGCATGGAACACACACAGCTGGTAATGATGCCAGGAAAGCAGGTTTAGAAGCCAAAAGGAAGCAGTAATTGGCATCTTTGACTTCACAAAGTAAACTGCCCAGGGCTTTTCCTTCGGCGAACTGCACTGTGTAAATTCAGCCACCGACACCAGGTGAGGAACAGAGGAAACAAAACCAGTATTAATTTAACTTCGGCCTCACCATTTTATTTCACTTTATTATATATTGCAACTAGTCCTTGTACTTGACTCAATTTTGTGTTTTTAATGACCTGTCAAAGGCTCAGTCAGGGCTTATTATATTTATATTTTTAATTAGTTTAGTGAGGAGCTGGACTGCTTATATTTGATTTTTTTAATTAACTGTGAAAATTTCTGCACCAGGATGATATTGTTCACATTGATATGTGTGCTTCTGTTATGTTGGGTTTGCTGTGTGATATACTGGAGACAGAAAAAGTGTCACAGGGAAGGCATGCCTAAATAGTGCTTCACAGACTGCTGGAACACAGATGGGAATTGGTTATGTATCGTGTTATTAATTCTTTATATTCTAACATGCAGCTCAGGTCGGTGTAAAAGAAAATCATGTCAGGTCAGGTCATGTTCCTAGCACTTTTTATCTCTGGGTGGGTAGACTTTATTGCTTATGCAAAAAAGTCACACCTTGTCATCTTTTGTGACTTGCATTCTCTGAGCAGCGATTGCACAGAACAAACATTACACTGACTGTGGCTTTTGGCTGTCTTTTGAGTGCTATGGGATGTCTCAACCATTGCCTACTTCATATCCTGCTCTAGATATTTCACTGTTTCACCAGACTTGTCTTTCTTGCTCAAAATTCATAACTTATGATACTGAAAGTGAATTGAGGGCACCTGATTAATTTCACAAGTCTCTAAACAGCAACTGAGAGGGAATGAATTCTACTCAGTGTAATATTAAGCCTGATTTCAATGAGGGTGCTAAAAATGGAAGCACAGCTGCTCATAGAGCCATTTAACCTCTGTCCCTGAAATCAGTTTTCTGCTGATAACATTAAACATAGGAGTTGCCTATTGTCCTGCTCTGGCAGATTTGGATCCACACACTCTGCTGAGATACCATCAATGTTCTAACTCATTTCCGATTGTTACAAGAAGGGAGAAGAGAAACATTACCAAGCAACTGATTTGCACAGGTGACCCAAGCTAATCATACAGTTACCAAACAATAGCATAGGAGGATTAACACAACTTACTCTGTAATTACCATTGCTTCCAGTGAAGTTACCGTGCGGTTAACCATGTAATAGCATGCATTATTTCACAGTAACTATGCAAGGACTGAAGTCAACAGAGTATGCTGCACAAACAGAGCAAATCATTAGTTAGCTAAAGAGGTCAGTTTCAAGGAGTGACACGAGTTTTATTAGATAGATGATTTTCAGGTTTTTATTAATAGCCTCAGAGGTTTGGGGCAGAGCCACAACACTGCTGAAGGAACTAGGGAAGAAGCTTTCAAGTCTGTTCAGGGAGCTCCCAGGCACAGAGGCATCAAGTCTCATGGGTACATTTATATTCCTTTTAAGTAGTCCCACTGCACAAGGTAATGCAGAAAGTGGATCCTTCTTGTGCTCCCTCAGAACAAGAATTACATTTTGTTTGTCCTGTAAACAGTCAGGCATTGGAGGAAGATTTTTAAGCCCTTGTCTTGTGCAGCTATCAGGAACAGCTTCAGAGCTACTTTAAGCCATCTTGCCTACAAAATACAGTCCTTGTACTCTGCTTAAAAACCCACTGACTCGTGCTCCAGAAACCAAGGACATGAACATGAAGTGCCAAAGAAAATGAGAGAGATTACTCAGCCAATCAAGCATACACCATGGAAGACTTGCAGTACAGCACATTGAAGCTGCATTTTTAAACAGACTTAGACAAAGAAACCATTAAGAAATACAAAATAAGGAGATATTGCTCTACAGTTAATGTAACAGAGAACAACGTTTTGATTAATGCCTTCCCATTAGTGTATGGACAAGCTAGATTGTTTTAGAGGATTATGGGCTGAGTTGGTAAAGCAAAAAGAAAAAACATGCTCAAAACTGGAGTAACAACAATCATGGTTCATGGATGACACCACTAGAGACAGCTGAGAGACAATATTATGAACTGGAGCTCTCTAAATAATTATTACTACATAATTCCTTATATATATTTTATTTTGTAAATTAATCTCTTTTCATCCTTCTGTTTGTGTTGATTTTCCATGCTGAAGTAATAGCACGTCTACTTGTTGAAACAGTCATAGAATAACCCACATTAAGAAACTGAACTTTGTGTTTCAGACACTGAGCATTCAGGACCATCTGCTCACAGTCTGTGGGGCAGGAAGTTACTGAAGTAATTTGACAAAATTTCAGTTGGCAATTAAATTTGTTAAAATCTTGAGACAATTGGCAACAACCTGCAAGCTGCAAAATGCTGCAGAAGTGTACAGATGTGATTTCTGAGGGTGTTAAAGTATCACAGAATTGGACTCAACATAATGACCCAGAAGGTCCCTGAGAATCGTATGTCCTGATCATCCTGAATTATGGGCTCTGCTCTGTATGCAACAGCACACAATGCTGTATTTTAAAATGCTTCTCTTAATCTTCTGCAGGGGAAGCGTCTGCCAGACCATCTAAAACAAATGGCTCTAAATCTTGCCTGATTAGACTTAAATGTGCCTACAACCTACCTCTTCCTATGTTTGTCTATTACTGTTTAAATCTGTATACATTATTCTTATTGCTGGAAAGATACAGTAGAGCTTCATGATGCTCTCTTTCTACTCTAATGCTGCATGGCAGTTGCTTTCTTTAGGCCCCAGCTCTTACCTACATCTGTGCTTACTGAAGTGAGACTTTAATTTGCTACACCACGCCAAGGTATTAATAGACAATTATTTATTGCAAATCTGAACCATTTATACTGTTTACTGGCTGACACAATGTAAAATTTTGATCCAAATGTTAATGTGTCCATGACATTGCATAATTCTGTTCCATGCCAAGGTTTTTTCTTTCCTAAATGAATCGAACTTGCAATATGAGGAAATAGAGTTTCTAATGGATGAATGATTTACAGCTTCAAACTTATAAGACTGCTTACTTGTACAAATAAGGGAAAATCGACTAATTAAAATAGCACAGCAAATGAGAAAAATTTAGGATTTTACTGGAGGCAAAATTAGAGGGAGAAAATGGAAATAAGTTGCAAGGTACTTAAAGGGTAAATGAATAAATCTTATGTTAGTCATTTTAAGGCAATTCTGTTTGTTTTTAGCTGGCATCTTTGAGACCAGACAGTCTTATAAACATTCAATTGAGTAAAGCACAGGTAAAAACTACCTACTCATAAAGAACCAAAGCACTTCAAAGTCTCCAAATGTCTTGTGAAATTATCTTTACAAATATTTTTTGCAGTTGGAAAAAAAAAAAGAACTCTACAGATAGGCAATTTTCATTATCCAGAACACATTGTTTCAAGTGTTTGGCTCCTCAGGTTTATGTATCATTATTTTATTGCAACCTAGACATGAAATTTTCTTTAATTCATACCGGTAGGAATCTTCAAAATAGAGATGTTTAAATTTAAGTAATATTTTTCTAGAGCTCATTCCTCTTGGCTTTTTGTACTGAACCATGCTGTTAAGTTAATCTTTTTCCAGCTTTGCAAGAAGGGAGATTGCTGCGATAGTTATAAGGCAGTTCTAATTAAATCTCAAATAACTATATTCAAGTAGTAACACCCAGAACTTGTGGTCAACTGAACCTACAAAAGACTTTTAAAGCCTTTATAATATTTCAGCTTATATGGGCAAAATTACACTGGAAACAGCTCTACCAGAAAGACTAAACCTAAGTTAGTGCCAGAATACCTGTAAAGATGCCTTTATTAAAGACTTCACCTGGGGAACAGCAGTACAGCTCCATTTTTCCCCTTAGTCACTATGACTGTGCGATGCATAAAGGAAAATGGACAGTCTGCACAGTTCTGAGATCTGTGAAATAAGTGTAAATGGAGCACACCTGTAAGTCACAACCGAGCCTTGATACAGATTTTTTCAGGAACAGTGATAGAGATTTTATTTGCACCTAAAGTGCAAAAATCAGGCAGAAGTGGGAAAGCTGTAAATTACTTCCTTTCACATTACTAACTTAAGAAGAAATAATATGTAATTGTGATTCCACATCAGAATGGCCTCATCAACCTAACCATTGAATGTGGTACTGTCAATAGGTTAGCATTTAGGGAAGGCGTCAGTATTGCAGTAGCAGCCAGGCTGCTCAAACACCAGTTGCTTCTTCAGAGTTCTTTAGAAAACAAATACAAGAACAGTTATTTCTGAGGCCTCTTATAGTATTTTGTAGAGTATGATGGTAATACACAGGAACTAGCATGCAGCCAATGACTCCAGTGACAAACATAATGCCATTGTGAAGCTGAAAGAAGAACAAGCAGGATTTTGATTACTGTCCCTCTCTCCAAGTACAACAGAGCTGTCCCAAAGAGTCCCTGTTCCTGCTATGAATTAGACAACATTTTCTTTTTGTTTAACATGCAGTCACATAGAGATGTCTTTCTGAGCTACCAGGATACGCATCGTTGATGTATATTAATGACAGGATGCAATTTTTATTATTATTGTTCCATAATACAGAATCTGTCTAACTATGTTTTGTTTATTATTCATAATACACAATGAGAGAAGACAGCAGAATGGCTCTTTTGGAGACTTCACATACTATGCTGCAAACGCATCTTAACAATAGTACACATTTCTGTGTTATGGTTTCATAAAATGCATTTGCATAATATGAAATTGTAATCCCAAATGTGCAGTGAAAAGCCTATGAAAAATAGTTGCTTCTCATATACTACACAATGGTTGATTTTAATCTTCACTGTCTCAGGTGTGGGACTGGTTATTAGGGGTTTTTTTATAATGGGAAAAAAGCCGAGCCCACCCTACAGAACTAAGTCTTGCAAAATGAACCAATTGAACATGAACCTTCTGTAAAATGGAAAAATGGTTTGCTGGTAATTTGCATGCACACTTCATTTAATATACTTCCAGGCTGAGATGTTACATCCAATATCATACCAGAGACTGAAATAAACAGGAAATGCCGGCAGGTCTGGCTGCACAGCACTCCAGGGGCCTATCCATGCAAAAATGTGCAATGGGAGTGGAGCAGAAATTAGCTCAGAGTAGAAGTCACTAGTGCTAGGAAGCCATCCTTTGGCCCAGAGGAAACCTTTGCAAGAATGGGATGCTTTCAAATTCTACTGTCCAATGAATCCCAAGACAGTTTTTTCCCAGTCTGATTGCAGAGACAGATAAGTCTGTTTTATTGTTTCCATTTAACTGCAGCCACTTGCAGGAAAAGATTGACTAGCTACACATAACTCTCAGGTGTCGTAACTAAGGCTGTAGGTATGCCACAGCTACAATTTCTGCAAGGGAAAACAACGATTTCTACTTTTCTCTATAAAGAAGCAATGTATTTTTCACCTTGACTGGCTACTGTGCTGTTTATTTAGATAATCTGACTTTTGAGCTGCTTTTGCTACATATAGATTATCAAATGATTAATGGTTAATTAGCATTTTGCTAATGGAAAATAAATTCAATAGGAAGGAGTGTGTGCCATAACATTTCCCCTTTTAGCTCAAATTATCACATTTGCATTTTTATCAATAAAAATCCATAAGTTTTCTTTTTGCTATGCCAAATGAACAGTTTTAATTATATTTAAGGCTTCAGTCCTTCAACAGATATCGTCTGGTACCCTGCTGCACTCACACCTGTCTATTGCACCTTTCCAGCTCTGAAGTTCTCTTCCCTTCTTTAAAGCACTGTTTCCTGGTGTATGGAAAACCTCAGGACTCAGCTATCTACCAGAATTTCTAAGCTCTGACTCCTCTAAGGCCTATGGTGGCTTGTTCAGACACTTAGCTCTTTGCATATGAATATATTTGGAATCATTGGAATGTTCTGTTTGATGGGGTGAAAGGGAGAAATGAGTCTACATATGAGATTATCATTAACCTTTCTGCAGAATAAGATGGCTTGAAAGCTAAAGGAGATGGAACTGTCCAGGAAAATAAACATGAACTTAATTTTTTACTGGAGACTTCTACTGATTTACAGACCATCGGAAAAATGTACTTTGTATGGCTGCTAAGAATCATAGCTTATTTAGTCACAGTCCAGTACTCCCAATCTCAGATGAGACAGAAAACAGTAAAATATTCCTACAAAACACGATTATAGGGTTATTCTTTTCATTCACCTTTCCTTTATATCAATGCAGACAGCTAATCCAAGTGAATCTGCCCACATTTGTCGTTGACAGTGAGCACAAAACATACAGAATTCACACAAAGGAACACAACTCCACTTTTTCTGAGTTTCAGTGTGTTATAATTTATTTATCTGGAAGGTGGCATTTTCAGACATGGCTACTGATGCCATCTGTGGCCATTATTTATCAATGAATACGAAAGTCAGGAGAAAGGGGAGAATGCATTTTAGCAGTGATTGGTTTTTTATGATGAATTTGTTTGTGGTGCTCATCAGAAATGCGCCAAAACTAGTTTTGAGGAGGTCCACTGTCATCTGCTGCCATATGCAGCAGATTATGGAAAGCCAGTAATTTCCAACGCTTGAAATGGCAGGTGAGTAACTTAAATACTTATCTAAAATCAGCACTTTCTAACCCTCTTCAAGTATCTTTCATCAGTTGCCTTGTTTGGGGATAGACCAAGACAGACACTTCCCAGCTGCTGGGAGCATTCAGTCACATCAATGTGTCATTCAGATTTTCACAGCTGAGAAGAATGATACATGAACTGAATTGTACCAGCAAAATAGCATCAGCCAAAATCTGCAGAAAGCCTGGAACCATACGTGAAAGAAGTGGGACGTTTCTGTCTTTCAATAGAACGAACCTCTGCTGTTGCCCAGGGTGAGAAAGGACAGATGCCACGTCACTCCTTGCTGTGACTACTGGGAGAATCTACACTGCCTGAGCTCCACCTGCGCTGCCCAACATAACAATTGGTCACAAGTGACATACATACTTCTTAAAAGGCTGATACTCTGCCCAACGACTGCTCCAAAGAGGAGACAGTTATAGAGCTGGAAGAAGCAGGCCAGTTGATATGCTGCATCCAGATAACTTAAATCTGGTCCTGATGTTGCCTAGGCAGAAAGCACTAGGTGAAGAGGATGCAATGAAAATGTGATTTAAATAGCTGTTAAAAAGCCTGGGAGAGAAAAGCAGGTTGGGTTGGTTTCGTTTTGTTTGGTTTTGTTTTTTTTTTGGTTCATGCTGCCATTGGCATCTGGAACGGGATCTATTTCATACATCTAAGAAACACTGAAACTTGTGTATTTTGTTGTAGGACATCTGATTTGGTGCCAAATGTGATTCACATGATGTTTCCACCATGATTTAGCAAAAGTTGGGATTTTTTTCCTCTCCAGCAGTAATAGAGCTTAGAGTGGTAGAGGGTAATTTTGGTCTGTCTTATCAGCATGCAGCCCTTCTGAAGTCAGAAGAATTTACAGGAAAGTAGAAGTTGGCTCTACCACAGATAAGAGTGTTGCACTTCAAACCTGATGTGCTTCAAAACTATTGCCAGCAAATTCAGAGATTGAAAACCCAGGCTCCCTTTTTCCATGTGAAAACTGTGGGAGCGATTAATGGCACTTAGACTCCCAACTCCCTTGTCTGTAGGCACAATCAGGTAGTTAGACATTTAAGTAGCAATAACGAAGAGTACAAAATTGCTGGCACAAAAGGGAGTTTTTTAAGAAACCAGGCCATTAAAATATGTGACAAAGCCTCAAAAGGAGAGAGATGATTGAAAACGGCAGACAATGAAGAACTGAGAAATGGATGAAGTTTCCTATAATCTCAAGCTCAATTTTTTTTAATGGTGATAATTCACAAGAACAAACAAAAGGATAACAGCAGGAATGTGATGAATAGAAGTAAATTTGGGCCTAAAATAGCAAATGAACTTCATAATGAAGTACAGTTGAGAGGTATATTGCTACCTTTAAATATTTAGCTATTCCTGCAAGGTGCCTTTTTAAGGTGCGATACAATATCTTTTGCTCATTTTAATAGAAACAATAAAAAATGAGATACTAAAAAGACATCATTACTTGGAGAAGTAAAAAGAATTTAGATCTCTTACTCCTAACAAACAGAACACCGTCCCAGTACTCTGCTGTACCTGAATATCAGCAAGTCACCATTTATTTATTTTTAACCATGTGGGATAAAAAGCAGCGACCCGTGTTTCAGGTGAGACTGATGTACACGTGAACTCTGCATGTGTATAGTTTAAAACTACTTTATTTCTGGCAAAAATAAATAGCTGGCAGTAACAGAACTCTCTCTTCATTGAAAGAAAGCTATAGGGCTGGATATAGCCTCTGCAATAGTGCAATAAAATGAGATGAGCTTAACACTACCAGATGGTACCCTGTACAGTGCCTGAAATAAAATGGAGAATTAGGGTGCCCTAAGGTGTGCACAGGGAAGGCATTTACATGAAATAAATGGGCTTCAGGCCTAGATGATGCTCAAGTATGCTACACAGGAGGCTGATAGTACATCTGGTGAACAGATTTTATCACACACTGGAAAGCTATAAAGCATGCTGTTGAATTTCAGATCTGGGTTTCATAATGACATTTTACCTGTGTTGGTATTCAGTGCTGTTTATTTTTAAAGGTGCTGTAATCTCAATGATGTGTTTTAAAAGCCTTCTTAACATTGTTTTCTGATGTGCCCCATTTTTTGGACAGATTGATGCAACGCAATGCTTTTTCATGGATAAAATACAAACTACTTTGGCTGTAGACGATCATGTTTTTATTTAATATATCATGTTGCTGATGTGATTTTAGTAATATGGTTATACTTGTCAGCACTCACTGCTTGGGAGAAAGCCAGTCTGTTTTTGAAGTTAACTCCCACTTCTCCATTTCATTGCAAGGTCTCACTGTCTATAAACCAGCACAAATTTCTTGAGGTTTAAAGCAAATATATTCGATTATGTGAGGAAATCTACTAGAGTGAATCAAAGCAATATTTTACTTTTATCTCTAGAAGAAATTCCACTTGTTTCTGTGAAATTCCTGCTTCATTTGACATTAAGATCTTTTTAAGTTTACATTTATCATAACACCATTCAAACTGTTAAAGGCACTGAGGAGAGCAACATTCAATCTGCAGTGCTATGACTTTTTTTAATGAAGAAACCATTTAGAGCTTTCCTTAGACGTCACTGTTTTTGGTATCTCTCTCTAATTCCTTCCTTTTCACCTCTCTCACATAAAGTTATCCAAGGGAGTTAAAAATACTACCAAACTTGCATAAAAGGAAAAATTTGAGAGACTGTAAGGTGAGTATTCCTGACAGAAAGATCTATGGGCTGTGAAATAGTGTCCCTATGGAAATGGCAGAAGCTCCGTTCCCTTGAGACATTTAAAATTAGAAGAAACAAAGCACTAATACACTCTGAGGGTATAATCCTATTCTAGTCCCCTGTGGACAGACTAAATATTTCTAATACCTGAAACTGTAAAATATTACTGTTTATAATGCAAAACTACAATTTAATAATGGTAAGAGTTTGGCTTGAGGCTTGTTTAAACAAGAAAATTTACTCATATTACTATACTGGTATAATTATACCACTGTAGTTCTATCAGTATAACCAGTACATCTCAGTGGTACCTTGCTAAGCCGTGCCTTATTTGGGTTATTGTACACCACTTCAGAAAACCATGGAAGTACAGTAACATGGGTAAATTTTCTACACTAAACTCACCTTCACAGCATCTGGAAAGCTGGGAAACTTGCAAATATTAAGTTCTAGTTGAAGGAGAAATGCATAAATGCAGGCATGACATAGCAAATTCCTACTGGTTTACTATCAGCTGTATATATCATAGGAGATGGATATTGATGGCAAAAACAAAGTGTCACTTCAAACTCACAACAGTAGCCTCACTTGCAAAGTGCAAGCAAAATTATCTTGTGTTCAAGGCATGGAGAAATTCACTGTCTTTTTTGCTTATGTCTAAACAATCTCAGAAAGGATCTGCTTCTGAGCCGCTCCTCAAGACCTTTGTATTTTCTTGCTATTATTATTGAAAATTAGTATCAAAAGACAGGAAAATGATGGGAAAGTTTTGTGGGCTTTTCTCTGAAGTAAACTAGTTACTTCACCAGAGTCCTCCCCCTGAGAGTTTGTATTGCATAAAATCATGCAAAACTTCTGGTCCATAATTTGAAGCAATATGAGGCAGCATTTTGAGAAGACCACTTGGGAGGATTCTTACTTGCAGGGAATTTACCACAGTCAATACTGAAAGGAAGCAGGGGTTTGGAATACTCTCATATTTCAATTAAAATTGTGGCACCAACTTTGAGCTTTGGGTACCAGCCTAAGCAAATTTTCAAGGCTAACAAAGGGTTATAAAATATATACAATGACAAGCCATTAAATAGAGCAGTACAGCTGGGCGATACCCTGTGTACAATTAGCACTGCCAAACAGTGCCTTTTAACTATCAGTTATTCAAAAGCTCTGTTTGTCCTGCAATGTCTGCAGCTCTGTATTTCACTAAGTGACAGTCCTGAATGGATCTTGAATAGGCTGCTGAATAGGAACAGTTCCTTCAATAAGAAAGGGAAAGACGAACAAAATAAATGTGAGGAAGGGAGAAATAAAAAGAAGGGAGGAGAAAGATCGTTAGATTGCACAGATATTCTCCCTGGGCAGCTGCATAGCTTTGCAAACCCCTCCTCACAGAGACACACAGTTCCCAGCTCAGAGAACAGCTTCATCAGCCAGAATTTCCGCTGTGTAGCTTTGGACAAAACCAACTTATTTTCTAAGTGGCAGTGACTTCTGCTTTTCATTGGTACAGCTACAGAAATCATGAAAGAACAAGAATAAGACCTCCCAGAGAACGAACATGGGTGAATATGGCTCCTCTAAAACGAGCTGCCTCTAACACCGGCTATGTGCTGATTTGACTACAGAAGACTCCAACTAAACACAGAGGGCCAAATCCTCTTGTGCATGCAGTGTAAATTATGTGAACTTCAGTACACTCAGTGGTACTATGTTAATTTACAACTATTAAAGATTTTGTTCTCAGGGCTTTTCCCTTAAGGGCTAAGGATGGGATTCAGATGGATATAGAATCCAGTTGCCATTGTAGGCATCCAAGTTCAAAATTTAGATCCTTAGTTGCCCACACTCACACCCAGTTTCCCAGCCATCAAAACCCCAGGGTGCCTAAGTTTTCAGGCTTCACCTCTGCCTAAAGTTCCGGCCATACTCAAAAGACTTTAGAGTTGATCGTGCTCAGCACATTAAAATCACTCCTGTGCCAAAGCCTGAAGGGTCTTCAGCACCAGGATTACCCCATGCTTCCACAGCTTTATCCAACATCCAGATGATGTTATGGTGCATGTGCCAGACACTATACAAGCAGGAGGAACAAGCAATGGGATTATCTCTGTTTTACCCACTTCAGGGGCTGCTGTACACATCTGGCACTGAAAGCCTTTGTGTCTGCCTGACAAAGCTCCATCAGTGCACACAGCAGTTCTTTGTCTAATTTTAATTTTTTCATCTGTTTAGGTAACACAAACTGTTCAGCATTTGAGAGCTGAGCTGCACCGCCTCACTGTAACTGACCCTATCCTGAACGGCCAACCCTAGTCAGCTGTGCATAGCGATGCCACATTGAGCCCAGGACAGAAAGAAGTCTGTGCAGGTCATTTTTCGTTTATGTATGGTCCTGTGATATTCAACAGATTAGTGGCTGCTGATGACAGCGAGCGCATAAGGGATATAATGATAACTTCAACTAATTCTTGTAGAAATTAATGCAACTATTCAAAGAATTTTTTCAGTCATTTTTCATTCACATCTTGGCGGTTACAGCTCCACCATGAATGTACCTTTTTCATTTGTGTGATTCATATTTGTATGGTTTAGATACAGAACAGTCCATTCAGTGGAAAGGTTGGTGTTCTGAAAATGTTCTTTGCCAAAAGAATAAGCTCTAAAATGAGTTTACTGAGAGATAAACATCCCAAGTTTCCATAAGCAGAATTTTAACAAACTCACAGGTTAGTTGTTTTGCAGGAGGTGGGTTTTAATCATGATGGAATAGTGTAAATAAATGCAATATCAATACCAGTAATTTATATGCATTTATGAGAGTACTAGTGATTATTACAAAGAATGAGCTAACTTTCAGTAAGGTTATGGAAAAATGGAATCACTTTACTGTGGTACTGGTGTTTAAAATGCATCCTCTAAGGAACTGCAGGTCTATCAGTTTGGTATCCACAACATGCAACATAATAGAAATACCCAGAAACAAAGCAGAGGTAAATGGAGATTGGATTGCCTTGCTCACTGAATAGGAGAAGGAACTGAACATACTCTTGTTTATATGGACTCAAAGTGCATTAAAGGAATGCATTTCCTTGAAAATATGTTTACATATTACTTACAAATCATGATTAACCCATAGAAATACAATGTGACAATATGGCAAGAAGAAATAAATGTGCATTGGTTGCTTTCTGCATGATTAATGCCTCTTTCCATCAGACACATACATTTCATTTTATTAAAGATCACACTTCTGATTGCAAGAACTTGATCATAAATAAAGCATGCAAGTGGAAGTTAGAAATCTTCTAATATTAATGACAAGAAAAATGGATTTTTTGAATAGTCACCTGCAGTTCATACATACATAAGCACATACAATGATAACTCAACAGAAGTACCAACTCAAACTTGGGAGAAAAGATTCTGGTTTTTGAAAAGCTTAATAATAATAGCAGTACATTTAGAGAAAATTATTTCTGTCTTCTGTGACTAAAAAGAACACAGTAACAGCCATTTATCAGCTACTTTCTACCTTGTCCGTCTATCTAGGAATTATAAAGTCTGTCTTCCCTAGTTCAGCTCTGAGTCCAACACTGATGGACTTCAGTGTAATATTTCTGTACTCATTTATTTTTTGCCAGTTTGGAAATTGGAAAAAAAAAGTGGCTAATGAATAACGACTAAGAGCAAATCAAATGGGATTCTTTGTCTACAGACCTGACACATGGAAAATCCACTGTATTATTGAAAACATGCATAGTTCTGGAAAAAATAATTAAGATGACAGCTAACACAGAATTAAGTTAGAACTAATAGACTTCACATAAGAAAATACAGCATTGCTGAGACTGCACAGGTAGTGTAAACATGGTCACAGTATCTATAAAAGTGCTTAGTAAATTTCTAGAGCAGTACAGGGCTGGCTAAGATGAAAAGCAATTAGAAAATTCCTCACAAAGGCCAGTGGGCAGCAGATAGAATGCAGATGCACTATGGAAAGCACTGGTGAGAAAAGCTTGTTTTGTGAATTCACCAGTAAGTTTCACAACATTCATATGAAGCTGCCTGCTGTTTGGCCCACAAGGAAAGGAACAAATAAATTTGCAGCTCCATCCTACACAGCACACCCAGGGCTGGTTCTTATGTTCTCAAGCAGCTGTTGCTCACCAGCTATTTACCCCATCAAAGCTGCTTACTGTCCCTCTGCTCTTCCAGCTAACCACCCTTTCACAGTTACCAGCAACTCATGAGAATAGTCCCTTGCTCAGGCGGTATCAAAAGGAGCTGGGTTGTTGCAGATGTCCATTACTCCTGGCACATGTTGGCAAACTAAAGAACAGAGAGGGCAGAGATGGAAGATCCAAAGTGGTAAGTAAAGGATAGAAAAAAACCTGAGCAAACTTTGGAATCACTCTGGGCACCTGTTTCGGAGACAGAATAGCCATAGAAGACCTGCTGCTTGCATGTCTCCACCAGGCAGGGCAGTTGCTTGGGCCAGCATGGAACACATCCTCCAAAGGATGCCTTGGATCCTGGGAGCCAGGCTGACAGGAGGTGTTTCTCACATGAGTATTCTTGTAGGATCTAGGCAAGCATATGACTTGTCAAATAAATTCTTTTTATAAAAAATATTACTATTTTAAAAAAAGTACAGGTTGGATTTCTGTTCTCTATTGTATTCATGTAAGCTCACATAGAAATTTAGAGACAAATCTACTGACACTAAAAATGTCCACTGGACACATGCAGCTATAAGAGAGCTACCGGAGAAAACAGACAATAATTTTTTGTGCTGAAACAAAAATAATTAACTGGGAGATGATACATGCAGCATAACAATACAAATAAACCTAACAGCTCCTTGAAAAGCAATTAAATCAACCTTTTACTATCAAGACTTAGAAAGAAATTAATATAACCTTAAATAAATGACATAATTAAAACTTTAGGAACCTGTTAATGTAAAAATCATATATAAACCCAAAGAAAAGAGTTATAATCTAAATGTTGCAATAGAAATGGAGTGAGATTTTTGTGTTTCTGAGCAGCTTCCTGCATTTCGCAGAATGCAGACGGAAAGCTGGTTAGAGCGCTTTACAAGTTTAAAAACTCTACCTCAACAAATTATACAGATAGAATTAAAGTTCACAGAACTTGTCACAGTTCCATTCCCCAACATAAATAAATTTTTCTCAGCTTAATTACCCAGACACATGTCTTAAATCAAACCCACCACACCCAAGCCTGTGTTTCTAGCAGTCTCCTCTGATGCTTGTCGACGGGACCAGATCCAGCAGCATCTTGCATGTTAGTAGCCACCTCCACTTCCTGCTTCCAGGCCTCTTTGCTCAGTTTCCATGCCAAGCACTTTAACCAGGAGGCAAAAAGAGACTTGCACATGTGCCTGCTTGCATATGTGTGTTCTCACACACATGCACCACCAGATAATATATGTATGGAGGGAAACATTTAATCTTATTATATACTGTGCCAAAAAGTGGAGAACAGGTGCATTGATGTGAGCTGTTTGTATCTTACTGTACTTCTAGTGAATTAATCATTGCTGTCTTCTTTTTAAACTAGGTTTCTGGTGCCAAGTCTTTTTTCTGATTTAGATGGCTATACAGCTATAATCTCTAATGATTTTGCTAGCAATTCAAGTGTAAGGAACTCCCTCTCCTGCTGCTGACAGCCCTAATTCCTGCCCTGCCCGATGCTTTCAGTTGTGTTGCCATGACTGTAGGGACACACAGGAACTGGTTCAAGGAATAGGGTTTCAATTTAAAATACCACTGAAAAAGGAGACAAATGCAGAGGAATATTTTAATCAAAACCTGCTCCCTCACATAGTTTCCTATACCTCTTTAAAAAGAGTTGTATCAAAACAACTAGAAAGGCAGGTGTGGGCTGGGAAAAACCAGCCGAAGTCAGAAACTCTTCAAACATTGTTGCTGAAAAAGAAGAATGTGAGACTGTACCAGGTATTTATTTAGCTAGTTAAAGAAGAAGCAATATAGAGCTTGGAAGGTAAGAGTAAAGTCCTCTTTGCCATTAACAGCAAGGCAATGCAAGGAGAGAGTGAAGTCAATTTTCAAGTGTGCCACTAGAATGTTTGAAAATGTATTTGAAAATACATTTCTTTCCATCAGACACATACATTTCATTTTATTAAAGATCACACTTCTGATTGCAAGAACTTGATCATAAATAGAGCATGCAAGTGGAAGTTAGAAATCTTCTAATATTAATGACAAGAAAAATGGATTTTTTGAATAGTCACCTGCAGTTCATACATACATAAGCACATACAATGATAACTCAACAGAAGTACCAACTCAAACTTGGGAGAAAAGATTCTGGTTTTTGAAAAGCTTAATAATAATAGCAGTACATTTAGAGAAAATTATTTCTGTCTTCTGTGACTAAAAAGAACACAGTAACAGCCATTTATCAGCTACTTTCTACCTTATCCGTCTATCCAGGAATTGAACAAAGGAACTGCAGGAACAGTGAGTGCATTTCAAATAATTACTGTATTTAATGTTATTTTCCTGCAGAATTTTTCATGTTTGTGGTGAATTTATTTAGTTTAAGGGCTGCAGGTGACCTCTTTACTCTACAGTTCTATTAATTGTATGTCCTTCCTACAGTCCAATAACACAATTTTTTGCTTTTTTGGTTTGAAGGCTTTTCCCTCCAAAAAAAATTATTGTTGCACGATAGAATTACCCACCTGTAACTAAGTCATTTTTCTTGGGGAAAAATCTGCAATAAATTGTATTTCAAGATGAGAACACAATCTACCCTTTAGAATAGGATGAAAATAGTTGCATGGGAAACTTTTGACAGAGAACAAAGGTTTTTTGAGGAAGTCCTGGTCTACTGAGATCTTTTGCTACTTCCTCAGTTTTCCATAATTCTTCAAGGTTACTTATCCATAAGAAAATACAGTTCAAATGCTGACAGACTTCATTTCACAGTTAATTTAGGATTTACTCAAATTAAATTCTCAAGAATTTGCCTCCATCTAGAACAGTGTATTTAGGATTTTTGTACTGCACTATTAATCAATAATTACTTGGCTGTTTAGGCCTTATTTTTCAAACTTTAAATCTATGTTTTGCCACATTTTAAAATATCTAATGTCCTCCTAGGAAACTTAATAGGAATGTTAGAATCCAAGGTAGCAGCAAAGAGGTGGCTTATGGGTTTGGTGAATATTTTTAGTACTTCAGAATATGGAAAACATAATTTTACCTGTCCCTATGTCAACTTCTTTTAATTGCAACACAAAGTCACTAACATAAAATTTTAGTGAAATTTTTAAATTAATGGTGTTCAGACACCCAACCCTTTGAAATTCTCCCAATGACTAAAGCAGTAGCTAAAACTGTCATTTAGGAACCTGAAGGGTCATTTCTGTCAAATGGAAGAATTTATAATATCAGAATATATTGTTTCAGATTGCCATGTTTTTGAAGAATTAATGCCAAATCAGACATTATGGCAATGACTAGAGTCTGAATTAATTTTTTTTGCCATTGTTGCTTGGAGTTTGAAAACTTGTAACACCTTTTTGCTACAATAAAGTTAAGCCCAAAAGCTTACTGTAAGATTGCATCCCAAGTTATATTATAAATATTATTTTATTTGTTATTTTTGGAGCCTGTATGATGACAGCATTGGTTTTCATTTCAGCTACATTTAGAATAAGAAAAAGGAGGACAGATTTCCTAACAAGTAATATCTGTTTATCATCAGTTGCCAAGAAACTGTACAGCAGCTTAGAGAAATGAGGTGTTTTTTTGTATGGCTTGGGAGTCTGGACCGTTGTGGAACTCATGAAACTGGGAATCCAGAGGTTTTGTAAAATTTCTGTCTTAGCAATAAAAATTTGGTTTTCATTTACTTAATACTAAAGGTATCACAGAATATTTTTCAGACTAAAATACTTAAAGAGGCATTAATATATTAATGCAACCAGAAATGTTTTTTGCATCTCTACCATTCCTTCTCCATTCATACAACTATGAGCTCTTACTTGCTTGCACACTTCTTAAAGAATACAAGAGACAGACCAAGATAGCCCTTCCAGTACTGTGATCAGACGTGTATCATTAACTAGCCACAAATTAAAGTAATTACTGACATTTATGTATATAATATTGCCAAGCTGTATCTACAAAATAATTGTTTCTGTAGGAGTTTTGTAAATATGAGACCAAA
Source organism: Psittacus erithacus (assembly GCA_009867235.2). NCBI lineage: Eukaryota > Metazoa > Chordata > Aves > Psittaciformes > Psittacidae > Psittacus > Psittacus erithacus. The sequence goes on from WYDI02012145.1 coordinate 27,088, forward strand.
TGAACTATAAGATGTAATCAGTTTATTGAATTCTATGCAATAATTGACTGAACAAAATCCTTCAGCACAAAAAAGTGCAGGCTAGAAGAGCAAAGATGTGACTATAGGTCAGCAGTTGCCCTGGTATTTTCAGAAGCAGAACCATTTCTCTAACTCCGCAGAAATAAAATGGAAGCACACAGAATTTTTCTGTGTTGTAGTGTAATCACACCTAAATCCCAGTCAGTACCAAAGTTAATCAAAGCAGTCAGCTTCATTACAAGTATTAACTGTAGTCTTAAACACCCTGCAATGAAATCAAGGGTGAATTGTCACTATCTTTCAAAACATGCCTATGCCACTGAAAACAGTTATGTACCTGCAGGTGCAATAGCTTAAACTATTTAAGTAACTGCATTTAAGGGCTTTCTGTGATATTTATGAAAACAAAAATAATTAAAAATTATTTCTCCATTATCAAGTTGAGGTTACAAGTATAACCAAGATTAGAAAAGGTTAGAAAAAGCATCTGTTCTTCTACCAACTTTATTTAAGTGTTATCATGGATAATGTACAAGAAACAAAACAAGATAAATATCAATGCCTAAGCAATGTCTCCAGGAGCAATTGGATTGCATGGGTAGAAGTAAGTTTAGCAAAGGGACTGAGAAATTGTTCCTTGCCCCCTTCAGTCCTGAGGGTATTCATATCTCCTCTAATCAAAAGACTCACTTATTCTGGCTCTTAAGTCAGAGTTGCTCCTATTCACTCAGTCTCTTACCTTTCCACTTACCAACACAGCTTTCATTAACACCAATAAAAATTGCTCTTGGTTTTACACTGAGAACAGTTTGCACCCCTGAAAACATTCTTATGCTGAACCATAGCTTTATTTGATCAAAATTTTGCCTCTGAATGCTGTTAGGTTCTGCTGTTAAGGACTACAGGATAAAGGCAAAGATCTGCAAAGTCAATATTCAAGATTTGGAAGTGGCCACCTGCCTAGTGATCTCTTGCTATTCTTTTTAAAAATAATTAATTTAGTATATTTATAATTTCTGAAATAGGATAGCAACCTCTGCCCCAAGATTCATATATGGGAACATTTCAGTGGTTTTCCTGTAGCTGATTTGCAATAGTGACTCTACACAGAAACACAGAAGTCCCCTCAATTCTTTCAGACTGGGTATGCTCAGACCTCCTGCATAGCAACAGACAGGTGAAGCATGTAAAATAACTCAAGACAAGGTAGCTCAAAGCAACAATTTTGCTGTGTGTCCAATACGTGTGACAATCACAGATGCCATGTACATGCTGCTAATGTTCCCAGACTGCTCTCTCTGTTGTCAAGAACCTAGTGAGATATGACACAAGTGATGGATCTCTAGATAGAGCTAACATAACAAATGAAGCAAACATTATATTATTTGATTAAAAGTCTGGGGCCCAAGTTGTCAAGTATTTCACAAAAATACTGTAATTAAGACTAGAATTCCCAAAGTTATGCCTTTAAAAATGCAAACAAACAAACAAACAGACAAAACCCCAAGTTCTTAGCTTGCCAGGCATACCTGAGAATATATCCATGTATGTCCATAGTTGAGACATAATTACTCCAGAAAAACTTCCCCTAGCAACAGGCATTGCCAAATGGTTCTAACAGGTATAATAATGGCCTGATGAAGTCACCCCTCAACTGAGGCTCAGGCTAAACTCCTCACTTTCCTCATGCAATATGCAATTGCAAACAGATCAGAATGTCTCCTGATCTGCCTTTCTGGGAACCTTTTGAGACAGAAAATTACTGTTCAACTTATTTAATAATAGCAGACAACAGCTAAGGAACAGGTATCATACAACAGGTATATTGGTCATTTTGAGCAAAACAACCATTCCTACAAACTTAAGAGGAGAAAGCCAAAAGGCACATATTCAGACATGAAATTATTATCACAGATAGCAATACAGCATAAATCCTCAGCTACCCAAACTGTTCTAAACGGAGACCTATTTTTAATCCTTTATTATCTATCACCTTGAAATCCAAAGATTATATATAAAAACACAGTCTTTAGCCATTTTTATCAGTGCGTCACCATAGGCTGTTTGCTGCACTTTATACAGTATGTGTTTTAAGGGCCTGAGTCCATTGGTTTCACTCCTGAAAGGAACAGAGGAGAGAGAGCCAAAACTACAAGACAGATTTTCACTTTGTTCAGGTTTTTGGTTTTTTTTCCATTAAAAAAAAAAAAATGGCACTAACAAATGTTCCAGGCCCAGCCCCTTTGATGTTCTTACAGGCAGCTGACATATATCCTCACAAACTCTCACATCCCTCACAAAACAGGTAAACAAGTGAATAAGAGGAACTATGGGCTGGGCAGCCTAATACCACATCTGTCCTTAGATGCTAAAACATCCCCATGAGGCTGTAGATGGTGAAGGAGTCTGAAGCTGCTTTGAATTATACCTGGGACTTGTTCCAGAGAAGGAACTAAGGAAGTGTTAAAAACTGTCTCTCTCCTTCCCAGCTAAGCCAATGATTTCTTTGTTGCAGGCTTATTCTTACTGGGACTCTCTGAAGGATCCCAGGCACACAAACACATCATGTTACAAAAAAGGAGAGGCATTTTTATCTCTTGTAGAAGCATCAGACCACATCAGCTTTGTCTTTAGGATTCCAGGCAGACTGTCCCCAATGCTTTCTGCAGTGGCACAGAAGGAACACATTTAAAACCACTACTTCTGAAATGAACACTGCGCACTTGAAATAAGATCAGTAGAAAATAGAACTGTTTTCAGGGGTGCAAACTGTGCTTAGTGTAAAATCAACATCAAATTTTATAGGAAACCATGGTTGCAACACTAAATAAGAATATTCTCAAATTACCAAAACCAAGGAAAAAAGCAGTACTGTTGTCACTACCCCTCTGAACACTGAAGATGTGAAGACGAAATCTGAATTAAATTTTACTCAGTGGACTCAATAAAGAGTAAAGAACTTCTGAAGAATGTTCCCATCTCTTTTCTCCTCAGCAGTCAGCTGGGCTTAAGCTACCCATACTGCTGTGGGTTCTAGCAAGACTACAACTGTAAACCAGCTTTGAGAAAAATAACTGTAAAAGGAAATTCTCCTCCAAATTGTCATATTCATTCTTTTAATAGGTATATTGGCAGGCCTTTGTCTTACTACTAGTTATTTATCATAGCCCACATCCATGTTGTACAGCATATCTCTAATTTCCTCCATTTTCCATCTTAAATTATTAGGTGACATCCTCTCTGCTTCTGTATTGACCACCAAGAATCCTGAAGTATTTATTTTCCTTTATATTTGTGTAAACTAGTTGCAGTAATAGAAATTAAGTCTGACCAGTATATTTTATTTAGCAGGTATAAAGTCCTTCATTTAGGCAATATTATTGAAGTGCCTACCATGCACTCTAAAGCAACTGGGAGTTTAACTGATTCCTAGAAGTGCAATGAAAGTCGAGCAGATAAAAAATGACAGAGCTGCTGCTGATGCAAATGAAAACGTTACAGCAAAGCAGCTGGGGAGAATACTGTAGTTGTTTACATTTTCCTAACATGCTTACATTGTTTCTCCACATTTTCCAGGCAAAGCTCACCTGGTTTTGCTCAAGGCCTGGAATGCAGTGAATTGTGTACAGCACCTAATATTTATTCATGCCATTGTCAAGAACATCTTTGCAGCTCCTGCCAAAGTCTGTCATTGAATATGTTTGTTCAGCTGCATGGCAAAAACATAATACACAGTCATCATTTTTACCTCGTCACCTACTCAATATTTTTCTTCTCTGATTAAATTAAGTCATAAATATTGTGCTTTGCATGACAGAAAAATCTTACTATGTCCATTCAACTAACACCCATTTGGACATTTTTATGTTCTTGAACATTTAGATACTTCACTAATAAATTCTGAAACAACAGAAAAGCCAAATACTCTGATTTACCTGGGACTCTGGAAATTCTGATCACAATTCCAAAAGTTTATATATTCAGTCAAAACTTTCTGCTAAGCTAAATTTCATCATTACTCATTATCAACTGTGGAAAGATGCATAGGAATGGAGAAAACACAAGGACAGTAAAGGACTTGGTAAAAAAAAAGAAAGTAAGTTTGACGCCAATCTGCATGACCATGGGAGAAGACTGACTGCAGTACAGGTGACAAAGACTAATGACAGCGTGAGCAAAACCCAAGCCTACCAGGGATCCTGGCTGGGTGCTTCAGCTTCTAACTTGATGGTGTATCACCTTAGTTGCTGCTGCTACACATGGTAGGTAAAGCATGGACACCATATTTCACTGTAAAAACATCTCCAACCTTGGATGGCACAGAAACCGCAGCTTACAGACATTTGACTTTGTGTCTGGGAATCACTGGAAAATAAGTCTCCCCTGGGAGGTCTCTGCCCTCTCTCTAGGCAGGTTTAATTTATGAGAGATGTTCCTCTTAAACCCATTCTTAAACATTTTCACTGATGAGGACTCCACAGTCATCTCAAAAAAATCCATTTTGCCATCTTTAAAGTCAGAAAGCTTTTTCCTAAAGCCTAATTTGAATTTGCCAGAGCAAATTCGTTCTATCTACCAGAAAGAACAAATAATTCCTGTAAAAGGCTGTTGTAAATAAAATCAGAGGCTGTTCTCATGGCCCATCAGTCTTCTTTATTCTAGAGAAAGAAATACAATACACTTCTTCCAATTTTTCATATATGTCATATTGTTGTGACCTGGTTATTCTCCCTTGTACTCTAACTACTTTGTGTTTTTCTAGGAGTTTGGTGCCCCAAAACCTGGTGTAATACTGGCCTCAAAGCAGTGCTGAGATGGTTGTTCAAGAAAATGTCATGCAACACGGTGACCTATCATTATTTCCACTTTACTTGTGGCCAGCTACCCTGTCTTAAAACAGGGAGTGAAATTGATTTGACATGATTAGTTACAGACAAATTCATACTTATCAAGTGGATGAATTTCACAAATTCATATTGGCTGCTGTTTACTTCATTCTCATCTTTTGAGGCTTAAAAATTCATTATGAATTATGGCAAAAAATCTTAGGATAAAAATGCATATGGCTAGCCAGAATTCCTTCACTCTTACACTCCCTTTCTGACAGAACTGGTATTACATTTGACTTTTACACTTCTCACTGGTCTTCCCCATGTCCTCTAAACAATCACTATCAAGTCTGAGGTGGGCATGATGAACTTCATTCTGGGATAATTAAGAAATGTGTCAAAAAACTAAAAACATTTGTCCTGCCCTTAATTTATTCTAGGCTGAGGTTTTACCCTTTGTAGCTGCTGTTAATTACACTAGCCAGATGCTACTGTCAGTGCATGTAGTAGAGTATGATCCAATAAAAAGTACAAAATACTTCAGCTGTCACAGCACCTTACAGCTTTTTCTCCTGAGCTTACTTCCTAATTGTAGAACTTCAGAAGAGTTTATCTTCCTGAACTGTTCTACTTCTTCTGCTTCACCCTCTTTTCCTATGCACTTGTGAGTTCTGTCTATCACAGGCACATCAACCAAGTGATGTTGCTCCTGATATTCTGCAATGGAACAGTGTTATAGTTTCTGTAGATTCCTCAGATGCCAGTTTCTTACCATTCACATAAAGGGAAGTATAGAACATCTGCTTAGGTCCTTTCAGTGTCCCCGAAAATCAGAAACAAACACTACTTAACTGAGTGAAACAGGAACTTATAAGCACTAGTAAAACCTAAAAGAAGTCTGGCTCTGAATTCAAAGCCCAAACAGAAGGACTCTGCAGCTGAGCTGAATCCAGATTGTAATGAGCTTCATTCAGTGAGCTCCAATGATGGAGCAGGTTGCCCAAAGAAGTGGTAATTGCTCCATCCCTGGCAGGGCCCAAGGTCAGGCTGGACAAAGTGTTGGGTGACATGGTCAAGTATGAGGCCTCCCTGTTCATGGCAGGGGGTTAGAACTAGATGATCTTAAGGTCATTTCCAACCCTAATTGTTCTATGATTCTATGATTCGCTGAGCTTTAAACATGAGCCCTACTTTTTCACTATACAGTATAACAGGGAAGGAGAATTCTCTGCTTTCTTGTTTTGAGCAAAATGCACATATCATTAGACCTGAGAGGATGTCTGGGATGTATTCATCAAGTCCAAAAAATCCTGAAGTTTTCCTTTTGCCAAGGGAAAGCCAGAAAGGGAATATCTGAAGAAATGTCTTAAAAATTGAAAAACAGCCTCTAGGAAAAAAACCCTCAACTCTCTTGATTTATTTTCAGTTCTTCCCTTTCAACCAGCAATGACCAAGAATTTGCTGACCAATGTGTTCCACAGCATGCCTTTACCAAAAGTTTGATACTTAAAGCACATAGAGTATAGGTCCTTAGAAGATTCTCCTACTTAATTATAAAAAATGTCTTTCATTTGGTGTTCCAGATTTAATGCTTTGTAGTAAACCCTAACTGTGAGATTGCCTATGTCTACTTCATCATCATGCATGTTTGAGCTCCATTTTAGACATCAGAGCACATGATATCCTCCCTTGCTTCTAACCTGCTTCTCCCTCCTGAACAGCCTATATCCTTTATATTAATACTACAGCCGCATGAATTCTCCCACCAAATCTGTTATGCCAATTCAGCTGTAACCACAACCAATTATTGAGATTTTCAGGTTTGCTTGTTTATTCTTTATATTTTCCTATTAGTATGATTGTTAAAGACACTCATGAGTGACCTGCTGTTCTGTTTCTTGTCCTTGTGATTTTATCATGAATAAATATCTATTACTTGTAGCTTTTTGACCCTTGTGCAAGTTGATGCTGTTATTTTATTACATGAGGTTTTGCCAGCTCTCCTCTTAACTCTTAGATTATTAGAGCCCTTAACCCTTTCCAGGTTAGAAAATGACTGCTCAAAGATGGTTTTCTTCTTTTACAGTTGCCCAGCAACTTCTTTGATCTTTTGATCTGTCTAGCATTGGTTCCAACAGTATCTCTGTGACAGGAAAGGGGGATGCAATAGAGATCAATGAGGCAGCTGAGTTGCAGAAATAGTGACACTTTGACCCAGAATTCTGGGAAGCAGTATGCCTTTAAGGACAATCAGGAGATGCTAACACTGTCCTGAAGGAGACGGGACTTATTTGCCCCTAACTTTTTTCCCCTTTTGTGAAAGTGGCTGCCTGTCCATGAACCTCGAAGTTTTTGATGGTTTTGGCTTTTCCCTCTTTATCACTGAGGCACAGTCTTGCGGTCAGAACAGGTCTGTTCTCAATGTTAGCAGGTGGCTGGCACGGGGTCAGATACTTTGCCTACAAAATGGAAGAGTACGCAATCCCTCCTTCTTTATTGGACATCACTTAATCTAGTTTACATTATGTATTTATTTTCTTCAGTGGTGATTGTATATATTCTGTTTAATGATAACAGATGCATCTCTGCCTGACCACTTGCACCTCTTTTCCCTGCTTCATAAGAGGTTTTACTAGCAGCCACAATCCAAACCAGATGTCCTTTCCTACGCAGCCTTCCTTGGAAGAGAATGTAGGTCACACTCCCTACAAATCTAATGCAGGACTGGAGCCAAGGCATACATGATCAGGTCCCCATCTGGGCACGGCATTCAGTTTCCTAATTGCCTGCACAACCCAGGATGTTATATGTATAAAGAATTACATTATTTGCTGAACTTCACCAAAGCATAGTAGAAAACCTGTAGTTTCAGGGTGGAAGGCAAAAGGGGGAGGAACAGCAAGACAGAGGCAGCTTTAAACCATATATGTGCCTCTGAGGGATGCTTCAAGAGCCCAAGTAACTAAGTTATGGTGCACCCTGAGGTGTTAATGGGCTCCCCCAAAGCCAACAGCAACTGAAAATCCAAGTAATTAGGCAATGGAAACACTCCCTCCAGTCTCAATGTAGCCTCATGCCAGTCAGAAGCTTTTTCCTCACTTACTGAGCAGAAGGAATGTTACCCTGTCTAGATCTATTAAACTGCTCCTTACACCTCTGGAGTAGCTGGCGTACAGGAACCACAGCCCAGGTAGTAATATGTCACTTTTTCCTGCAGAAGGCTGATGCTCTGTCAAAGATGTAATAGTCTTCTTTATCATATGACCAGAATATGGCTATCACCCACCCAAAATCTTATACGTACCTACCACCTGAGCAGCATGCAGAAGCCATGCTTCCAGTCACCTAACCAGAGGCAGTTTTCTTGCCATATGAAAGCTGGAGATGACTATTCAGCTGCCAGAGATAGGGTAGAAAACTAACAGGGGAAGATCAGGTCCTCGATTGCTCTCTCTTTGAAGTTTTATTACAGCAGAACTTCCTTTTGAATATTCAACTTGCTGCAGCAGGAGTGCTGGGCTTCAGCAGGCCTCTGTCAGACTCCCTCTGATGAACATTATTAACATGTAGTCTTGGGAAAAGCCCCTACACTCCAGAACACACTAGGATCTGCTAAATCACCCAAACCTCACTTATGCTAAGTGTTGTACATACTGGGAAAGGAAGCCTTTTGTTACAGGTTTTACAGCTATTAGTTGCCTTGGGTTTTCTTTTGTTTTCAAAGAAAGGAAAATAAAATGAATTTAACAAGTAGGTTTCAGATTTTTACAAGATAAACTGATAGTTTTTGTGCCGTGATTTTCATGTTTTTACATTGTAGCACCCATTTAAATTACCCTGTTAGTCCACAGTTGTGGAAAACCTAGTGAATACATATGGAACCCTTAACTTGCCTTTGCAACTATTTGAAGCATTTAGGAATCCATCAACCAGGAAAGAGAGCAGCATATTGTGAGTACCATATGGGCATTAAATGTGAACTTGTCAAAGGAAAAAAGAATAAACCATTTTTTACATTCCTCTTAGCCTGTATTTTTTTTTTCTTTCCGAATATGAATTGTTTCTAACCATGTTTTGTTTTTAAATACTCATTACAAGCCAAGGAAATATACAGGTTAGTAAAAAATCTTAGTAGGTTTATGGGTTTCTCCAATGATTACCTAATACATTTGTCTCATCTGCTTTCCTTGTTGTGTGAAAACACACTGAGGAAACGTGTAAATGCAGTGAATTGTTCCCAACTCTTTTATTCACCTTTCAGCATGCTAGTTCCTTCCCTTGGCATTGATAGCATTATGCATTTGTCAAAGATAGACTGTCACTTTAGAGCTTCTATTATGTGCAAGATTTGGCAGCACATTTTACCTTTGGGATTTGCTTATATCCTTTGCATGTTATTGTACTGCTTTGGCATTCTGTAAATTCAGTACACCCATTTCTTTGATGTTCATTCCAGCCCCTAAATGTGGAAACAATGACTGAAGTTTTGGATCAAAGCATCCCATAGATGGCAGGCAACATAATTTTGCGATAATGTACATGAACAGAAAGAAATCCCATAGCTAGAATCTAGGACTGTAACTATTCTACAATTTATGTACTCTAACATTTAAGAAAATGAAAAAGAAGGGGGATAAAGAACACAGAAGTCCGGCTGAACTCATACCAATGTGCAATTTCTCAATGTAATTACAAGAAAATTCTTTTTTCCTGTGTCAAATGCTCATTCTCATAGAAGCATAAGTATTCAGAAGTTAAGAACAGAACTGAACTAGGATTGGCAATATCTACCTCATATTCTTTCAAGAACTGAGGAAAAAACAACCCTCCTATTTTCTATTGTTTCCTAAAATACAGTAGCCACTACAAATACAGCAGCCAGTCCAGTTAAATGCAAAATTTCATCTGTGATTTAAAACAAAATAAGTAAAAGGATTTTAAAAAGCAGGTTATTTTCAAAGCTGGCAGTCCCATTTACATTTGTAGTGAAAATGGTTTGGTCTAATTGGTTTTAAATTAGGCTCAACTGACAATGAGTAAATACAGAGTCAACATCCTCACCATTCATGTGAGCAGATAATGGTGTGAAGAGGACCTAAAATATTTGGTATTTAATTTTACATAAAAAATAAAATACATTAAATTAAATTAAACAACCCAAAATCTATTATAAAAATGCAATCTTTTGCGCAGCGAGGGAACATACAAGCGCTAGGACAGCTACTAGGGGGTATTACAATATTACAGCAATTTTTTAATATACAGGTTTTGACATCCCCTGCTGTGTGACTGCAGCATTGGTACAGTGTGCTTGGCCAATAATCCCATACCCACAGATACGAAAAACTGCCCCAAACCTCATTTTTGAACTCTGGGCTTTGAGAGGCATTTTTGCCCCGTCAGCTGTATGCAACAGTGCCATCCAGTGGCAGTTCAGCCTGCTCACACTTGTATAACCCCTAGAAATCCAACAAAATTACTAGCTTAAAACAAAATAAATAAACACATCTTTTTTTCTGAAAGGTAGCAAGCTGCATTCAGATTAAATGTTAACTACAGACCACCAGAGCAATACATCCTGAGTTGCTATAAAATCCTCTCATTGTGTCCGTGGCAGATTTTAACCAGAGTACAAACTAGAGTGCTTTTCTGAAGTGTTTGGTAGGGGGCTGTGCAGGGTTTGGGCAGTCCCTCGTGCGGAGGACAGCACTGAGCTCCAGGCTTAGAGGCTTTCAGAGTATGCAGAACTGCACAGGGCTGGCATGAGATTATGCCTCACCCAAAGTGTGAGTTCACCTCTGAAGCAAGACTCTGTGACTAATCTTGGCATCAGTTGCCATTTAAGGCTGCTGGTTTAGGACCGTAAAATCCTATCCTTCCTTGTCCTGCATGGTACTGAATTTCTTTCAAGTGATAGCACCAGCTGTACTTTGTACTAAGGTAACACTCTTTATTGCTGCATTTAAAACTCTAAGATTCATATACAAGTAAACAACCCCCCAGGCCAACATGCATGTATGCATTACATATAGAATATACATATATACAGAATAAAATACTGCCATAGTAATTCTTTCACAAAGAGCATTAAATATCCCCTGTTGCTTTTAAAAAAGTATGTGTTTTGTCACTTCTCAGTCTTGCACAATTTCCTTGCTTTGACACAACCTGGTAAAGGCCTCTTGCTATTTAAGTCCCATGTGACAACTGCTGGCAGATGTGCTTATGATTTTAATCACTTATAAGAATAGATAGACTAAAACACAGAAAGTTCAAGTTACTTGCCTGAGATCATGTCGCAAAGCACTGATACAGCCAAGGACAGCTCATGCAGGACTGACCCTTGAGTCTCCAACCCAAGCTACTAGCCCAAGAGAGATAGAGGGAGTATTTTTATTCAAAGCAAGAAAAAAAATCTGTTATTTTAAACATAAGAAAAATCACAGTTTGTGTTTCCAGAAAAAGCAAACAAAAAAGAGTTTCAAGGTTAAGGGAATACCTGCTCAGGGGAACAATCACATTACTCTTGCTTAAACCGCCTACCAAGGAAACAAACCCAACCCCTATCTTCAGAGGGCAGATGCTCTGCCGGGCTTGAGCCAATGATCAGCACAGAAAACTTGCTCATTTAGGCCCTGGCCCAGCAAATCGTGTTGCAGGAGTGCTACTTTTGGCTTGTAAGCCTAACTTTGGGAGTATATAGGCATAGTTCCTTGCCTAAAGTTTCAACCATGTTCAACCACTTTTTTGAAAAGGAGCCTAATGATAAATGAACATGAATATTTTAGTGCCTTGTCGAGAGAGAGCACAATATATCAGAGACCAGAAGTCACTAACAGGCACATTGGCACACAAGCCCTCCGCGCACTATGGCCAGCCTGCCCTTCTCTTCCAGCGCAGGGTAAGGCCCATCTCAGCATTCATGGAAAAACCTTTTGGTACCCTCCACATTCCTTCCTTGGGCCCAGGGCCCATGTGCTGTCCCTGGACCAGAGCACGGGGTGGCTGGCTCACCGGTCCCCTCTGGCCCCGGAGCCGGTTGTTTCCGTCCCACAGGGCTCATCCACGTCTCCCACCAGCACTACCAGGTCCTGCCACCTTGAGGAGCAAGAGACCGGCGCTCGGAATCAGTACTGTCCTCCTCGTGACATCCCGAAGGCCAGACACATTTTGGGGACTTATGGTGAGGTTTTCAGTATGGTAAAGAAGCCCATGGTGGTCTGTGTACGTTTGCTTATAACCTTCAGGTAACCGTGTATTTTATGCTATTGCTTAATCTAACATTGCATTCAATTTCTTAAGGATACTTTATACTTACAGACAATGGTTTGATGGGATCATGCACAATAAACCTGTCAGACCAAATCCAGATTCTAGAATAGAGCAGGAAAATTTGTTTTACATGGTCACTTGGTCATTTTTTGTACCTTGGAACGTATCAGCGTAGCCATGGGAAAACATAAATTGTATAAGATGGTAGCAGGGTTTCTGATTTACTGACAGTTTCTGGTTTGAGTTTTCACAAAAATATTTAGTTATAGGACAGTGTATTAGGTGTATTCTTAAAGGTAAATAACTGCAGCCAATAAAAGTTCAGCCTATAAAGAGTCCCATCTTCTAGGAGTTTTCTGCACCGAGAATTACTACCAGCATAATCATGGCTCCCTGCACACTAATATTTCCTCTGATACAGTATGATCAATGTTGTGGAAAAACATTTATTATATTTCTTCTAGCTACTTAAAGGCATTACTGAATTATGAGCATCGCAAAACGAATCCACTGTGCATTTTTTCTTTATGTGACGTTTTTACAATCTTCATTTTCTGCTTTGCAGCCACTGAGCTATAGTGATCGTACTATGCACCCTCTTACAACTGACACAGGGGCCAGGAACTCCTTTCTGCTTTATTACATTTGAAATGCACTTCATATGACAACATTCATTCTCATTCTGCATTGGACCCTTATTTAAAGGAAGAAGCCATTTTTTACTGGACCTGTACTTAAAGGGAGAAGTTATGAAAGAAATTAAAATAAGGGAAGAGGGTTTAAACAGCTGTTTCAAATATGCCTAGTTAACAAAGGTGACAAGCTTTGACATAAAAAGGAGAAAGGAGGTATCAATGCATTGAGCTGTTCTTAAAATGCTAATAACTGTAAAGATGCCAGTTTATTTTGTGTTCTGTTACATGGTTTTGAGGCATGATGTATTGCTGGGGATATTTTAACTTCACTGGAACAAGGAATAAATGAGTAAGGAAGAGATAAATGAAAGCTGAGTCAAGAGTAAGATTCAGCTCTACAGGACACAAACTTGCAGAGGGCAGTCTACCTAATGGCTACTACTCACAGCAACTGTAGACTCATTAAAACCTTGTGGTAGTAATCAGTTAAAATAAAATGGAAGTAGCAGGGTCATTGAAATGTTATTTTCCTTTGATAGAAGAAAACGATGTTACTCTACAGAAATCAATCCTACTAAGTAAGTCATATGTAAACATATTCTCTATAGGGATGAAAAAATATTTCACCCTTCCTGCCTTAGTATTCAGGGAAAATTTTCATCCAAATCAAAGTATTAATAGAAAGAGAGTGTGAGGCAAGAGAGAAATGTGTAAGTTTGAGCACCTGAATGTGTGATTTATGGCCTAGAGCTACAGCCAACTTTATTACAAAAATGACTTTACTTATTATAACCTTATTCCGGGCTCTCTGGAGATGGTAGAGGACTGAGCAGCATCAGAATACCAGAGGTGTTCACAAACAATTCCAGTCTCATTCTCACTTCCCTTTCCCCTCTAGCCCTTAATGCATACATATCATCTGTTGCCTCCTTTCCTGCTCCTTGATGTAGGCAGCTCATGGTACTTCTCTCTGTCTTCCTGTGGGAACTGGCCATGGCCTCTCATTTGTCATGTGCTCTGACTGAAAGGTTCCTCTCATATTTTTCTCTCTTCTTGCCTGAAGGACAGCCCAGCTCTGAGAGTGACCTTTTTGGTAACCCTTGAAATTTGCTAATGACGATTTTCTGCACACTACAGCTGATGATATTGAACATTTAACCACCATCTTTGAAGCATTGGATAACACACCAACTAATCGTTCATTTTGTGAAACTATTGCATCAGTTTTCAGCAACTGCTTTATCAAATACAGATTGGTGCATGTTTTATGGAGATTGCATGTCCACTTGCATTATTCCAGCACTCTGTCTTTAAACTGCCTAATCATACTTAAGACAAATTAACAATGGTATTAGAAACAGAATTAATTTCGTAAATGCAGACAAAATAATGGAGGCCACAATAGATGGTTAGCAAGGGGAGTCACACCACTAGTTATGGCCTATCATACGGGAAAACTGAAGTCATCAACAGAGATGACATTTCTTCAGGTACACTGAGATGCTGTGTGCACCACTGAAGATTTTTGTCAGTCATGAAAAAGCTTCCTCTGACATGAATGGAAATGATAAAGTGCCCTGCTGGCATCCTAGGAGTCTGTAAATTACATAGGATCTGTGTATTTAGCATGAGGTGATCAATATCACAGTTACAGGACACAGCCTCTTCAAGCAGCGTAGGTTATTTCTCTCCAAAATAATAGCTATTTTGGTGTTATACAAGAGATACAAGACTGGCTGTCAGCCAGATTTCAAAGTATAAATAAGCCATGATCTCATTTATATACAGTCCTTACAGGCGACAGTAATATGTATGAGTGACTGCTATATTTAGGAATGACAGGATGGGCATTATTAATAGTTTAATTGACATTAATGCAATTACCCCTATCCTTATTACAGTTAGAAGAATTATGCAGAAAGTAGTGGCAGAGGCCTTATTTTCCCTAGAGCTACCCAAGGATACGACATTTTCCACCATGTCAAATGTAGTCTTTGACATTAGATATGTAGCTACAGAATCATTCCAGTAAAACATTATAAATGCATTATAATAAAGATGTTATGAGCTATTGGATATTAACCTCCCGACCCTGAAGAGAGATAAATACACTGGTTACAACATTTCTGCTTTTCTTTTGCAACAGAAAAAGGGTTTTGCTTACAAATAAAGAATTAGAAAATGTCATGCTGATAATTGAAAAACAGACTTTACCCTCTCTGGTCAGATTAAAGCTTAAAGAATACACCCATAAGAAAGAATATACCCTTAAAATATGAAAAAACCAAATTTTTGGTCCATCACAACCAAGCTTTTAATTTACAGGTGCACATTTGTGTATACACTGTTTGGAGACATAGCTATTATGTTTGTGTAGGTCTCCATTGCCTCATCTCCAGGAAACTTGCTTCCCTTTTTTGTGTTTGTTTTTTTGCTTTGTTTCACTCCTTTTTACTGTAGAAATGTAAGATTTTCTATTACTCTCTGATAAAGAAGCACATCGCCTACATGTTCCAAACACAGGAAGTCAAAATAAACATAAATTTCAGGCTCAGGACTGCCTAATACTACATTTTCATCAACTTTACAGGACTCATGGATTAATCCAGTTTCCAGCAGAAACAGAAACAGAGAAATAAAAATTTAATGACTGTACATTAATTGTGCTGAAATAATATACAGAAGCATTTAGGGCCACCATGCAAGGTACTGTACAATAACATAACAAATGTTATGTTATGTACATATGCAGCAATGGTGCATTGTTTCCTTCCCAAAGAAACTGCATTGCAATGCAAGCAAAGTAAACACAAGGCACTAATGACTACATGTCAGTCATTGCAAAACTCAAGAAAATAATTATCACAGCACAGAATATAGAAACCCAAACAGATCACAAAACTAATTTTCAAACCAAATATGAAGTTTTTCCATCAAAACATATTAAAATGAACGTCCATATGGTTTATATTTCTCTAATTCATTAAACCCTGTTGATTTGGGATTTTGTTTAAGTCTAAAATCCACTGAAATAAATACTGTAATATATAATTATCATTATATACATATGAGGTTTTATGTCTGTATTAGCATACATAAATGTTCGTATGCACATGTGCAGAGGAAGGCTTTGTTGTTTTCTCTTTTCTTATTACCTCCTGACAATAACCTGTAAGCACATAGATTGTAAACTTTTAAAAGCCATATATCATTTTGGTGAATTCCATTTTCAGTGAGTCTTGGAGGTGACTGAGAATAAATTCAGCTTGAACTAGTGCCTGAAAGAAACCTGTCTCCAGTGTAACTGACTGCTCAGCTCTGATAGTTTGTCAGCTTTCAGGGCAAGGTTCATGTGCCTTATCTGTCCTGGCTGTGCTCCTGATCACAGCTTAAACTTCCAGAGAGAACAACTTCCATAATAACGAGTGAATTAAAAATGAAGCTTTAGCGCCAACCAGGCACTTCCTATCTTGGAAAGTCTTAGGTCAGGTACTTCATTATACTTCAGCTCTTCTAAAACAACTACAGATCTAGCATCTGGTGAAAATACTTCCTGGGAAGGTTTTATCTGTTCCAAAGTGAAACTTGAGACAAGGCTATACGGTATTATTCAGTGTTTTAATGTAACTCTTGAGTTTGCATTATGCAGTCAGTATTTTTTAGGGTAGCTTTCAAGTATTTGCAAAGTCAGTCTATTTTTTTTGTATAAAATATTTATCTTTGACTGCTGAATCATTAATCACTGAGGATTATCAGTTATAGGGGCAAAATAATCAGGACAATGGTGGATGTCTTGCCTTTCTGTCTCTCCAAAGCAAGGCTAGAGGCCTATGGAGAAGATCCCAGGATCCAGTAAAAGGTGTGAGACAATGTCTGGAAAGCCAAGATTTTATAATCTATAGAAATAAAGAGATGACCTAACAGCCCTTTTCAGCCTGCAAGGCTAGCATCTTTCACAGAAGCAAATATTTAGGTCTGTGTTTATTTCTTTATTATTTCACATCATGGAGCAAAGAAAAAAAGACAAAAGTAGCACTACCTAGGTACTAGTCTACTTAGGTGAGATCCAACAACATTATGAATCCCCATCTTCCTCTCAGAGGAGCATTCTGCAGCATCAGCAGGACTGCAGCTATGGAGCAGTTGAAACTCCCCTACACTGACTAGATTGTAAACTGGATGTCAGAGGATTTTAAGTTCCGGCTCAACTCATTGAATTAAAATCTGGCTTTGGAAGGTAGCTCTGGTATTAAAAAGGTGTAACATAGCTCAGAAGACACGGAAATATTTCCTGGCTCTGTTTCAGATTTCCTGAGCAATGGATAGGATATGGAACTATTTCTGTAAGTAACTTGGCTTAGGTGAACAGGATTCTTCAGTCTTTGCCCACATGACCTGCTGGCTCTGCTTCATGGACCTTTTTGGAGTAAGCTAAAGAAATTACTCCTCTGCACAAATTATTGAACTACAACCCACCCACTCCCTGAAGAACGTGTGGAGCCCATAACAGAGACACAGAGGGGTCATGTGTAAACTTCCCTGCTGCTGCAGTTCATTGCCTTACATACTAGTATCATTAAAAAAAGTTAATTGAAGTGAATATAACAGGCTGTGAACAATGGCAAATGAAGGCTTTGATTCACAGCTCTAGTTGGACTTGGGTTGCAGCAGCAGCAGCAGAAGTTACTGTCCCTCTCTGGCAGTTACTCAGTCCCTGCAGCTAAAGCAGTGAAAGATAACCAGCCTATAATCTAATTTTGGGTTCTAGGCTAGAATCTGATTCTGATTTTCAGCCAGCCATGGGGCTGCCATTACCAAATGTCTGTGCGACGAGTGACCAAATGTTCCAGATAGAAGTGAAAGCTGGTAAAAAAGAGGTAAAAACAGAAGCAGCAAAATGGATATATTTTAAGATTAATTTGATGGCACCTTTTCCAGAACAGAAAAAGGAGGGAAATAACAGCCCTAAAGCTTTCCACCTCACCTAAGTATCAGGCACTAACAGTCAAAGATAAGCAAGTCTCTTGAAATGACATCTGATGGATTTTTAACAGCTGTAGGCTATGGTAAAGCAGACTTACAAGCCAAAGGCAACAGTGAAGAGGTTATTGGACAGTAGCTGTAGATTTAGCCAAAATTTTGTCTAAGAAGGTCAAACCTTGCTGTTGTGGAAACCATTCTGATAGGCTTAGCTTTGAACACAAGCTGGGAAAAGGCAGAAGAAATTCCTTTTCTGTTACATTATTATAATGAAAATAATGATCATCCTTTCCCAGCTCCTAGGACAGTTCCTAAGCATCACCTTAGGGAACACATTCATACTGCTGAGGAATGTTCATGCTCCCTTCCATCCATTTTTCTATCTTTGCTGTGAATTCCAACATTGGAGACTGTGTCTTACTACGACCTTTGTTAATAGTCTCTGTCCTGACTGAGGCTTCTCAAACCTAACATAATAAGAATACTAGCCTAATGTACTGCTTTGCATACTAAATTATAAAGCTCACAGTGAGGTTTTTTATGGGATTTAAAACTTTTATATCTGGGAAGTATCATCAGCATGTATTGAATCAAAATTATTGCTATTTAAAACAAGTTAAATGAGAATTAGTGCAGAGGGGAGGAGGCTACTTCTGTTGATTACATCAGCTCCGGTTTTATCATTGTTCCCTGTTTTCTTTTGCATGTTAAGGCATTGTTCATACCCAGCTCTTTATTAAATGACACCCTGATGCTGCATCAGGATTTTCTTGCAAGTGAAGTGACTTTCATACAAGTTCCCTTTCAACTTCAAAACTTTTTTGTAGTTATTAATGGTCCATTCTTGTGACTATCCATGGGTGAAGGGCATTTGCCTCACTCACATCTTTAATAGCAAATAATGAGGTGTTAGAAATTAACAACAATTAACAATGTCTGGGAACAACAGCAGAAGGTGTACGATCCTCTTTAGATAAAGTTGAGAGAATTTGTTTCTCAGGCAAGGGCTTGTGCCTGCAAGGATGGAGGGATGGAGGGGGATTTCTAATGTGATCCTCCTTCTGTGTTACTTTATTGAAAGTCATTGAAATGACTTGTTAAGTTGAAAAGAGAACACGAAGACCTGTACCTCTGTGATACAAGTACATCTATTCTAACTTCTGTGGGGACTTTGAATCTTAATTCAGAGCTTTCAAAAAGACAAATCAGAACTTTCTATGTAGGATCATAATTCAGAACTGCATGGCTTTGAAAGCCAAGATCTTATGCAGTAACTAAGTAATTTCTGTAGTAAACACAACATTCTGGTTTTTTATATGCAGTTAGTCCTGGTGACATCTTGGTTGCAGAATGTTTGCATGTGTTCAGAAAGGACAGATATGCTCATGGAAGATGTTAACCCATAACTGAGGCAATACAGCAAGAATATTCTGGGAATATTCACTGCATGCTTGATTTGTTCTTTTGGTCTTTCCCAGGCATACACAAGATACTGGGCAAAACAGACTCTTGATCTGCAGTAGTACAGATCTTGTATGTAGTTCAGACAGTCATTTTCTTCTTATAAACAAATAATCACACTAATGAACAGGCAAAATAATCGTTGAAATTTGCAAGACAGTCATAAACACATAGGGAGAACAGGTGATATATTTTCCGTGTTCCAAAGAAATGAAAAGATGAAGAAATTCAGTCATGCTTTCCCCTAGCTGTCCATGTTCCATTCAGTGCAGCTCATAGGAGCAGAGGAACTTCAAGATAAGCAGTCAAGTCCTCACTCCAAGTCCTCACCATGATCTTGCAGACTTGAACTGAAGAACATAACTGTGTCTGTTTAGTCTTTTTCTAAATATGAACAAGCAGCCATGGAAACAGCTAGGGCTGACCTTTTCCCTTAGTGGAGAGCAAAGTAAGCATAGAAATTTGTCAGGAACGTGCCCAAAACACACAGAGTTTCTTCAGCCTTCTAGCTTGGAATCCTTCACTTTTAGCTTGTGGGATGTAGTTTAAAATGCTGCACAATTGCCAAGAAAGATCTACAGAACAACAAGAAAGCAGACAGAGGGAAAAATTCTTTCTCCTGAATAAATGTAAGAAATGCAGTAACATTCTAATCTCTTGATTTAAATATGAAACTGGGAGTGTCTCATTTCTACAAATGAAATTATACAGTAGAACTGAACACTGTAGTACTGTAGTACATCACACTTCTCTCTCCTTTGTCTAAGTGAATAGAAAATATTTGGATAAATAATATTCTAGATATAAAATATCAACTTTCTCCTAACAGGAGCTCAGTCAATGATCCCAATTTACAACAGAATTGTCAGTGCATACTCTTTCTACATACTTGGAATACGGAATTGCACTTGGCATTTCTATACACAACGGGGAGTTTTAAAAAGCATAAGGAGAAATAATATATCTTTTTGCAAATGTTTAAGGGTAGAGGTTTAAGACACTGACTCCAGAAGCTGCTTCTCTGTTCTCCTCCTGTTCAGTATGATGCAAAGTAAAGAGCTGACAACCTGCAAAAGCCGTAGGCAGGAAACTTAATTGAATCCCCATCAACTGTTTTTTTGCCTTTGAATTCACACTTTGGAAGTGATTTCTTGTGCCTCTGTGTTGATCTCATTATCAGTAAAAGATAATGTATGCACATATTGCTTCTAAGTAATATTCTCACAACTTTGTATTTCAATCAGGCCCTTCCAGGTAATGCAATTTATTATCTATATTACTCAGATTTATGATGAGAAAACCTTAAAGAACTGTAACAATGCTAATATTGTGGCATGATAAAAAAATGCATAGAATTCATATCCTGAAATACATTAAATTATATTTTTAAAAAATAAGTTTGAGTCAAGAAAAAGCAGCACAAACCCAAGCAAAAAATACAGTGGATGTTGCTCCATACTTTTTCTCCAGACCTACATAATAGGAAAAACACAAAATCAGGAAGAGTGTAACAGAATATAAAATTCAGAGAGCCAGTCTGCAACCATGAGGTCCCAGGAGCCTTGTTTGAAATAAGATGGGGAAACACTGGAGAATGTTTACAGAGATAAAGCAGATGCAAGAAACTTCAGAGGCTTCCGTGTAAGGTTAAGCCTCCACTTTTCAGGTCAACTGCTGTGAACAAATTTGTCACTCAGTGCATTGTGACTAAGTGCTGGAAGCTTTATTTTATTTATACCTACAAGCAAGGATCAAACACCGTATGCCCAAAGTGATAGCAGACAGCTTCATCTGGGTGAACCAGGTAGAGAAGGAATGCACTTCAAATGTTTTTAACATCCCATTGGCTTTATCTGTACTCTTAGGCATGACAGCATGCGTGGTATTTACGGCTTAAAAGAATTTCCATCTGCAAGTTTATCATCTTGTAAAAATCAGTGAGAAAACGACTTATATATACCAAACCCAGCTTGCAACAGGGCAGACATTTTATTCTCACTTTGTACATCAGAAAACCTAATAGCATGTTGCTATTTAAAGGTTTAATTATTAGAGCTCCACCATGCTTCACAACAAACATACTGCTTCTGCTCAGCAGGTCCATCTACTGTTTTACCCTGCCTCCAAGGTCATAAGCAGACATCTGCAGAAGAATAAGAGGGCAAACATGCTTCTCTCTCATATTCTCCATCTTCCTCCTATTTTCAGCTTGGGGATATTCTGAAGTAGAGGTGGTTCTGACACATTTACTAGCCATCAATGAATGTGTCTTCCATGAACTTCACCACCTTTTCAGCCACTGTAAACTGTAATTATCTGCAAGATACTCTGGCAACTATTTCCAAAGATCTGACATCCACAGCATAAGGGATCCCTCATCCTTTGGTTTCTAACACAGCATACTATTAGCAATCAATTATCCTACTAATCTTATCATAGTTTTCTTAGTTGTTTCATACAAAGCCTAAGTGTGCAGTCCTCCTTTAAGCAGTATTTTCACTGACTCCAAGTACTGTGGGTTTGGGAGCTGAGCTGTTAACCCTGAATGTGTCACTAAACCAGTGCACTTCTCTGTGAGCCTTTTTGTGCAGAAGACCAAATATATCAAACTGTTAGTATAAGCTGTATTATTGGACTGAATAGAATGGTCAGAAACAGCTGGCACTATAGCTTAGATTTTCTGTCAGCTGATAAGCCTCAAAGCTAGGTGTATTGCTAGGTTTTAAATAGAACACCAAAAAACTTGTGATAGATCTAGATATACAGCAGAAAAGACCATCTATAAGAAAAGTATATTAATTTAGACATACAAATACGTGATACTGTGGAAGTAAGTACAAAGATTATGAATATAGATCTTAATCTATAGACTCTCTTCCTCCAGTTCATGAGCACTCAAAGCATCTATTTCCAGAGCAACCATCCACAGCAACCTCTGCCAGAACCATCAGAGAGAATTATACTTTGGCATACCATACGGCCTTAACACCTTAGTGATGAGCAAACATTGGGCACAGATTTTTCACAGGAAAGGCTCCATCACTACTTGCACAGTGAGATCATACAGGTAGTAGGTGTTCTCTAAGTGCCAAAATCACCTGTAAACTACAAGATAAGCTAAACATTTCTTGGACACTAAACTGTCAAAAGAATAGAAACCAAAATATCTTCCCATCCTAGTTGTCCTGGTTGTAAGAAGTGGAAATAAGAGGGAAATCAGTAAGTCATTGCAAAAATATAAATGGTAGCACAGTACTAGATACTGTCATAATGACAAATTTACAAACCATTATTAATTACCTTGTAAAGATCCTAACAGGAGGATGGGTCAAATAGTAGCAAAGTAATAGGTCTTGGAGTCTCATTTAAGATGATTGAAGTTAGTATACCAACCCTACATTAAGTGCCCAGGTGGTCTTATTTTCAGATCCTCATTTTGGATACTCAGAAAGACATAGCTTGCCATAAGCTTTTATTTTAAGAAGAATCATATTTTCAGATACGTATTTGGCAAATGAACTAGATGATTATACATCTACCTTCTTCAACAGGCTCAGCAACCTTTTAACCCTCCAGCTGGATACTAATCAGGACTAGCTGAGGAAGAGGGACACTAACACAGCTTGGACCTCATTCCTGTAGGCTGCATGACTTATTGCAGGTCTAAACATCTGGCAGGGAAAACATAATTTAAACCAAGCAAAAAAGAAAGCCTTTTAGGAACTAGACTGAAACATGACTAAATATCAAAAGAACTAGGGACACTACTTAGAATTCTGATACATATGACATCAATCTGCTCTTCTCCATACAGCTCCTCAGGGTTGGCGTTCCAGCTTCTTTGGCTTCTGTTAGAGCGTTGTTTATTCTGTTTTTTTTAACCCAAACTAATCAACATGTATTTCTCTCAACCAATTTAATTAAATTTAATTAAAATAAATAAAAAGGGAAATTAAGTCATCCAAGTACTGAAAAAATCTTGCTCTGTTAACTCCAGATACTTTCTTACTTAGGAGGAGTCTATGCCATTAAATTCACCAACATGTCAATAAATTCTCATGAATATATTAGTTTAGTTTTTGCATGATATCAGCAAAAATATACCACACCTGGAACATCTACAGCTTGAAGTGAAGCAAATAATGCAACATTTTTAATTCAAGTTTAGGGATTCTATACATTTCCAAGAACTCAATGAATACCTAAAATTCCCTTTAAACATTCTGCCTCCCTTACATCCTTACATACTGGTTCCGGATTATGCACTGACCTTGTTTCCAGCACACCACATACTACCAAGGACTCCTGGGCCAAGAGGCTGGTATAGTACTATCACATTCAGTACAGAAGTGTCACATTTACCTGCAGATTCTTGTTAACTAGGCTGATGAATTTGTACTTAGGCTGCTTGTATGTATATAGTCCTCTTTCATTCACCCATTCAGACACATAGAGGACTCTCCTTAATTGTACTTTAAATACAAGACCTTCACCATCCTATTTGAGGTCTGTCAATACACTGGCAAAACTGCATGCCCTGAAAACATGACACCCTTAGCTGCTTCACCATTCGTGGCCTGGGCAGATTTACAAGGGAGAAAGAAAGGACTCAGAAGAGCTTTAGCTTACTCTCTAGCACACCATACAGTGGCATAGTTTTCTTTTTCCCCATTTCAATTGGAACTGCCATCCTTTCCTTTCTAGGAAATTGTACAAGTAAGTGAAAAGTAAAATGAACAAGTAAATTCAAAACATGTTAATTCACTTCATTAATTAGTTAGCAAAATGTTACTGAAGTTTTGTTTATTGCCTTATGGCTCACTGATAGCTACACAGGATCAACAGTTAAACACAAGTTCATACAACCATAGAATCATAGAATAGTTAGGGTTGGAAAGGACCTTAAGATCATCTAGTTCCAACCCCACACCTCCCACTAACCCATGCCACCCAAGGCCTGGCCTTGAACACTGCCAGGGATGGAGTATTCACAACTTCCCTGGGCAACCCATTCCAGTGCCTCACTACCCTTACAGTAAAGAATTTCTTCCTTACATCCAATCTAAATTTCCCCTGTTTAAGTTTGAACCCATTACCCCTTGTCCTATCACTACAGTCCTCAATGAATAGTCCCACCCCAGCATCCCTATAGCCCCCCTTCAGATACTGGAAGGTTGCTATGAGGTCTCCACGCAGCCTTCTCTTCTCCAGGCTGAACAGCCCCAACTTT
>WYDI02012146.1:0-10568 GCA_009867235.2 Psittacus erithacus
CAAACTGACCAAAGAGGTATTCCATACCACAGCACATCATGCCCACTATATAAACTGGGGGCAGTTCCCCGGAAGGGCTAGATCACTGCTCGGTCAGGCTGGGTATCGGTCGGCGGGTGGTGAGTGGTTGCATTCTCTTCCCTTGTTATTTCCCTTATCAATATTATTATTGGTGGTAGCAGCAGTGGTTTGTGTTATACCTCAGTTACTGGCTTGTTCTCATCTCAACCTGTGGAAGTTACATTCTTTCTATTCTCTTCCCCATCTCTCCAGGAGCCGGGGGGGGGGGTAGGATGGGGGAGGTGAGAGAGTGGCTGCGTGACTAGGCTTAAACCATGACAGGTGGGAATGGATAGCATTTGATTTTTTTGTGAGTTACAAGATAGAAAATTGACAGCCATGATGTTTAGGAAATACCAGTATCATCTGCATGAATAGGAAGATACGTTTCTTTGATTAAGTGAACAGATAAAATGGTGGGGTTAGGCAGGAGGATGGATATGTGAAGTCAGGGAAGGAACATAAATGGTGTGCAATGTTACGTGTTGAAAACTTTATGGTAGTGAATGTTTAACTGTAGATTGATGGGTGTGATACGTATCAGAAGTATACAGGGGAGAATGCCGCAAGGAGAAACACTGTACTCTACTAGTTGTCCTGGTTTCAGCTGTAACAGTTAACTTTCTTCCTAGTAGCTGGTGCAGTGCTGCATTTTAGCTTCAGCCTGAGAACACTGACAACACACCAATGTTTTAGTTGTTGCTCAGTAGCTCTTACTCTGATCAAGGGCTTTTCAGTCTCTCATGCTCTGACAGTGAGGAGTGGCACAGGAAGCTGTGAGGAAGCAGAGACAGGACACCTGACTCTAGCCAAAGAGGTATTCCATACCACAGCACATCATGCCCAGTATATAAACTGGGGGGAGTTACCCAAAAGGCCCAGATATCTGCTCAGGTTGGACTGGGTATCAGTTAGCAGGTGGTGAGCAATTGTATTGTGCATCACTTCTGTTTCCTGAGCTTTCATTTCTTCTCTTGTTTCCCATTATTATCATTATTGTTATTATTGGTATTCTTTCTATTACCACTATATTTTACTTTATTTATTAAACTGTTCTTATCTCAGCCCATAGGGTTTACATTCTTTTGATTCTCTCCCCCATCCCACCTGGAGTGTGGGGAAGGAGGGGAGTGAGCAAACAGCTGCATTGTTCTGAGTTACTATCTAGGTGTAAACCACAACATTAACTTGCTTATCTTACTTGCTGCCTTTCTTTTAATACACCCTTTTTCCTATTTTTTTTCTGAGTTCTGATTTCCATATAATGCAGCATTTCCCATTGGCCTGAATGCTGAAGAAGAGACTCCCCATCTAAGTGAACACAGAAATTGCCTCTTCTTGTGCATGCAATATTAAGGTATTTTGGACCAGTGCAGCTAGTCTTTGGATACATTCCTGATTTAGAGATCCTGCACTGAGATTGCTCACTACCTTTTAAACTCCTGACACTATCATTAAGGGTTGTCCCCAGGGGACATTTATTTTAGTGTAATAAAAAATGTAAAATTCCCTGTAGAGGCAAGTCATTAATTCTACTGACTTTCCACCACCATACAGTCTACAGACTGCTAGAACTAAATAGTCTGAAGCTTCAGTTGGCCAAAAAGGCAATGGTATGTCAAAGCAATGAGTCAATATGCAGTGTTTTCTTCCAGACCTCAAAGCGGAGATCCCCTCTACCTCTGGATCAAGTCCTGAAAAGAGTCTGATAATGTGTTGTTGTTGCCAGGAACTTAATTGGGAATATTTGGTCACAACTTGCTTTTTTTGCTTTTTGCTTTTGTTCAGACTTGCTGACTTATAATTATTTGCTTCAATCAGGTAGAGTTTCAACGAAGGAAACCATTACACCTGACTGGTGACACTGAAAGCCCCAAAGAAAGTGCCTGATTCTCAACAAGGACCATAAATTTGAGGTCATGCTCATAGCTAAATACCTTGGTCATGTAGTTATTGTACTTTGTGGAATTAGATTTTGGAGTCAGTCAAATTATTAAAGTGTTGTTTTTCTCCTGATATAGAATGGGGAAGGTTCTGAAACCCTGAGAACATTTCCTAAGATACAGATGCTATAAATTATCTTGCTACAGTCAGGCCCTCTGAAGTGGTGACTTTAGAAAGCATAACATTAGAGTTTTGCAAATTTCCATTACTGGTCATGACTTGAGGGAAAAATAAAGACACATTTACTTAAAGAGAAAGGTTTTGTTCAGGTTGTAAG
Organism: Psittacus erithacus; assembly: GCA_009867235.2. Lineage (NCBI taxonomy): Eukaryota > Metazoa > Chordata > Aves > Psittaciformes > Psittacidae > Psittacus > Psittacus erithacus. Next base: position 2,282 of record WYDI02012146.1, read on the forward strand.
AGAAATTAGCATTTAATTACTCTTGGAACTTGAAATAAAGCAAATTTTCCTTGAGACAGAATATTACTGGACAAATTTCTTTTGGCGGTAATAGCTAACTAGAAGTTTGCTTTTAATTACCTTAGGTAAACTCAAAACCAGGGAAGTTAAATTCCTGCTCTAGCAACTTGGCAAATAAATGAAGACATGATTTATACTCTCATGAAGGCGGAAGGAGGAAAAAGGTATTGTTTTCCATTGAAATGTAACATTGGCTATATGCCATTTATGAGGTTCTTCGATAAACTACATGTCCAAGTATAAACATTTGCTTTGGAGAACAGAAGGGGTTTTTTTTACTGTCTTGATTTTGCTTCTTATCTTAGAAATAGTAAGCTCTTTGGGTGAGATTCTTTGAAGGGCTCAGAGGAGAGGAAATAGAAAGGTCTATAATTAAAAGTTATTTGTATATGGATAACATAATGAATCTTAATAGAAGATTATTCTTCTCTCTGTTTTTATGGCACCTGATTTTAAAATACACTCACACAAACTTTAAAAAATGAGTCCTTGAAAGAAAAAAAAAATCTGAACAAACCCCTTTAGATTTAAGATTTCTCTTCCTTAGCAGTTTTAATGTTAAATGCACTGGTGTAGGGGGAATGCACTGATCCGAGTCATATCTTGGATTTTTCCATTTGGCTTGCAATTTTCTTGCCATATATTATGAGCAACAGCAAACACAAGAAGATGCTAGTCTCAGTTAGGGCCGCTGAAAAATTGCCATAAAATGCTTCCACTAGTTAAATAGTCAAGCTATTCAACTGCTAGCTATTAATATGGGGAAAGCAGGAAGTACAGGCAGCCATGTCACAGAGAGCAAGCTAAAGATGAACTGATTAGCCCTGATGTCCCTATTTCAACTTGCTCTGCCAAATGAAAACCACCTTGTCAAGTACAAAGCACATCAAAACACAGAGCTCCAAACCTGTTCTCGTCAGCGTTCCCTATAGAAATCTTTTTGGCAAATAATTGGTGACTATAGCAGTTCACGACCCAAGTTAGATCCCAGCTGCGGTAAAAACTGCAGGTCTGGCGAGTGAGACTGACATCTAGTGGCGTCATTTACTGATCCCGAGGCATCCTCTCCGTTTCTGCGTGTTTGCTTTGTAAGTGTGGGAGCCAGATACTTTACCTGCCTATAATCATGCGGTTTGGGGTCTTCGTACATGCTAATCTTGTACTTGCCACAAACAGTATTTCGGCCTCATAAGAGCTGATCCGTGGAAAGTGAGTGACAAAGGAAGGCAAGTCCCTTTTTTCTGAGGGAGGAGAGAACAGCCTGGACCTCAGCCTGGAAAGCTGTTGCACAACTATGGACTCAGAGGTCATTTTTGGCTTCAGTTCCCCTTTTCCCTTCCCTTGTGACTTCTGAGAAGGGTTGGATGATCTATAGAGCCGGTAGCTAAAATCAGGAGGCTGCTTTAGCCATACATCTGTATTGGCTTTGGGTTGCTGCACTGCATTTTGTTGCTGGTAGAAAGGCCAATCAATCACAGAAAATTTTGATTGACTTTCAAATAAAAAGCATCTCTTGTCTTGGTGAAAGGTGAACATCACAGCCCGATGATGTTTTTTTGGTTCTCAAATGTTTTAATACCTGGCAAAAAGAAAAAGAACATAAAACACACACATACATATACTCAACAGAACTTTTGTTATTGACCGTTACTTGCACTCTGGCTATCCCTGTCCGTATAACCTAGTAAATTCATTAAAGATAAATGTGTACTTCTAATTTAATGTTATTTTTTACCTATGTTTAGATGAAGAACTATTGCTTGTTTATTCCCTCTTTCAGTTCTGCAAACCAACCTGAAGAAGCAAACTCCTAACCCTAGTGAAACCCCATGTGAAGCCAAAAGCATGGGTATTCAGGACTCTACACATTCACACCAGCCTGTAGGAACTGGAGCTCTGATTTGTACTTTGCCTGAAATACCCATCACTAAGTAAGAACACAAATACATCCTCCCATTCACATTTTTATTCTTGTCTCATTAAACAGTACATCCTTGAGGGAGGACTAAAACTGTGCAGGGATTTGCACAGGGGGAATCTGCTGTTAGCTGGGCTGTGCTGTGCTGGATGCACACTAGCCTTACTTAGAACAAGTAACAGTCTCCATCCTTCCTGATGCATATTCATGTCTTTCCACATTCCTGGGATACAACATTAATTAGAGTTGCCTCATTACTATCCTAATATGTGCCCAGGTGCTACATCCTGCTGTGGGCAATCTCATCAGCCAATGACACTCAAGATTCCCCTTTTTGTCCAGAGGGAGAGAGAAGCCCTTTCATATACCCAAGGATGCCTCTGGGCAGGGTGAGAGACCACTGAAGCAGCATTAATGCCGTAATAGGGGCAAAGTATTTAGCACTGTGGGCAAGCTAGATCTGTCCTGTCTCTCACTGGTCTTACAGACAGTCCCACCTTCTGTTACCTTACACTATATCTGTAGCAGCAGCTTTAAAGAGCTCCTTGTATGCTCTGCAAAATCCTCAAGACATAGGTCATTAGGGTATTGTAACAGGCCCCAACACAATACAAACCATTTTTTCCTAGTTCCTTTAATATTCAATACTTAGGAAACCCAAGGAAATCTATAACCTTACAACTTTCTGTTCTTTGTGCTTATTCATTCTGAGGACAGTTGTTTTTTGTAAGAGAAGATGGTGGTTCATTGAAGGATAAGGGCAAATGGAAACGTGTCCTGACAAACAAAACTGTGATTCTGAATAAGGATTTGGGTAGGTAGCTTATTGGAGGTAAAGTAAGCTCCCACAAACTGTTTTTGGAAGGTCACATTTTTGTCTTCTCTTTTTCAGTTGACTTTAGTTCTTGAGCCATGTTCCACTGCAGTATGCTGTCAATACAGGCTCCTTCCAGTCCAGGACTCTACTGCCTGGAGCACTCAAAGGTGTAGGAGGGCCCCACTGCAGGATGCTCTCCAAGTGTGGCCAAAACTCACACTCCCAACTCCACAAATTGTTCTTAGGCTGCCCAAACACTGAAGCACAGCCTGGCCCCGTTCCTGACTGAGAGGAGGTAAGCAGGCTTGGGTGGGCACTCTGATTTTGTCCTCCAAGGTGGCCCTGGCTTCCCATCAAGTGTGTGTATGGGGCAGTCTACAGGCAAGCCAGCTGTTCCTCCAGGAGCAGCTGCTGTGTTTATCTAATTATTTAATACTCTGGGGACAAAAGTTAACAGCTGATAATTCACACATTTAAAGCAGTCTTTTCTTGTTTTACAACTAAATAGAGATACTGGCAGACTAAACGGAGCAGAAGGAATAGCAAAAGCACTTCTGCTGTTCTAGTCTATGGCAAAATTAATGACCTAGACTTTGCATTGCTGCTGCTGCCATCCTGAAAAGACTATGTATGCCTTTATCACTCCACGGGTGTCAGGAGCAGAAATGGTCAGCCCTGCAGAGTTATGTTTCCATCTCTGACCCCTGTCTCATCCTATAGGACTCCTCTCTTTCCATAGCAATGTCAGTTCCACAGCTGAGAGGCAGCAAAATTCAGATTTTGCCTATATTGCCAAAAAGTCTCAAAGCTCTGTAGCCCTTTGCGGAGATTGTGTTGAAAGGACAACTCCTCTCCATTTTATACACCAGGTAACACACTACTAGTTTACTAGTCACATAGAATCATAGAATAGTTAGGGTTGGAAAGGAGCTTAAGACCATCAAGTTCCACCCCCTCTGCCATGGGCAGGGTCACCTCACACTAAACCATGCCACCCAAGGCTCTGTCCAACCTGGCCTTGAACACCACCAGGGACAGAGCATTCACAACTTCCTTGGGCAACCCATTCCAGTGCCTCACCACCCTAACAGTAAAGAACTTCTTCCTTATATCCAATCTAAACTTCCCCTGTGTAAGTTTTAACCTGTTACCCCTCGTCCTATCACTACAGTCCCTAATGAATAGTCCTTCCCCAGCATCCTTATAAGCCCCCTTCAGATACTGGAAGGCTGCTATGAGGTCTCCTCCTTACCTCTCAATGCTTCACCTATTTTCTCCAGCCCCAGTTTTTGTCATAAAGCCAAGGTTTTGTATCCAGAGGAGGTTTCTGAAGTGGTGCAATTCTATGATTCTCCATTAAGTTGTTACCACTGATTTTCCTTGCATATGTTTGTATCCTAGAAACTGAAACTCACTAATCCATATGCACAGTGATGAATAAGGACCCCAGAGATGCAGTGAACAGAAAAGATAGAGATATCGCTCACCACTCTGCAAAAACAGGGACTTCTTGACAAACTTCATATGTATCGCAGAGGGCTTCTCTTTCCTCTCTTCTAGGGGAAGTTAAGCAAAGGGATGAACTTGCAGAACACCCTTATTTAGGGAATTGTTTATTCTTCCATTGTACAACAGAGCTGGAATATACAGTCTGCCCATTTCTGTTGCTAAGAAACAGGGCGCTGTTGCCTTGGGACTTGATTCAGAATTCAAAAACAAAAATAGTGTCTCAGTAGACTGCATAAATGCAGCTTGAAACCTAGCAACAAGGCCACAAGTTCAATGTGATTCCCTTACATGTTAGAAAACAAGGGTATTAGAAGGAAAATTTGACTGAGGAAAAGAAAACACTAATTTGAAAACAAAACAGAGTGTTGTATCGCCAGTTATCCTAAGCGAGGGAACTTTCTTTTACTAAGCATACTTTTATGACCTGTAGGATCTGATACTTTACTACCTTGTGCTTTGAGTAGGTTTGTATTTACTACAACAAGTGAATACAAAGCAGCATCAGTATTTACACCAGTGTTTCCTGAATATTCAGCTTGCACAGTATAAGTGAGAACACCAGAGCCAGCGTAGCAGAATTAATTTCCAGTTTGTGTTTTAGTTTTCAAGCACTCTGCCCACAGATTAATTTAATAGTTGCTACATGTGCCTTGAAGTGATCACTCTTAAAATGGTATGGATTGTATAACTGGGAACAATTACTTAACCACATACACATGGACTGTTTTCTATATTTGCGTATGTGCAAGTGAAGTGTAAACAAGAACACAGCACATATAAGACTATAAATATGTTATCACATGCTTTCACCTTAACAGATATTCATTATGTGCTGTTGGAAATCACATTTTTTCAATCAACTGTTTCACTGTAAAACCTGTTCCCTCTCATTGTGGAACTTCATTACACAGCTGAAACTTTGGCCAGCAATCTCATAGACTAGGCCAAGTTTGCAATGAGTTATAGCTCTCAGCTGAGTAAACAGGGCTCAGTTGTTAAGGTTTTTTTGATGCTTCATCATAAAATAATAAAAAGATGCTCTTCAGCTATGTCATATGACAGTGTATGTAGTGGATTTAGTAGTGGATGATGAAGGAGAAGACAGAATACCATAGTGACAAATCACCCAGAACCACTTGAACTGTTTTCACGTTCATTTCTCCTTGTGTTTCTTCTTATAAGTAAATTATTTCCAAAAGAAAGAAAAGAAAAAAAATCTTTCTTAAATGTTTCTAAGTTTGCAGCATTTCCACGTGGTGCCTTCAACATTTTGGTTGTTGCAATACCTCAGACTCTGAGCCTAAAGAGAATTTGGGGAAATACGTTTGCTTTCAGTTTGGTTGCTTTTGAATGACCTTCAGAACCCTTTGGAAAGGTACACTGATACAATACATTTTTCTGTGTTTTTAAGCAAATTAAATTCAGGGTTTCAGTTGAAAAGAAAGTTGGAGGTTGTAGCTGAGAATTATGACAGCGCATTGTATTAGCTCAAATACAGGAAGATCTCACAGCAGTCCTAAAGTAAATAAGACATTATTGGCTGATTCTTTGCAAGTTTATGCTGCTGAGATACCTAGAGTTTTACTGAAGAGAAAAACAAAATGCCTTAAAGTAAATAATTTCGTATTCCCAGTAGATGGCAGCCTGTTACTTATTTTACAAGGTCGAGGAGTTTTAAAACCCCGGAAAGCTAAGGATTAAATCTTTCTGCTCTACTGCAGAGTAGCAAGAGGCCTTGACATTTCCCTACACAAACCCTTTTCATGTTTTCAGCTAAGTATAAGTCCTTTGTAGACTTAAATAAGATTAAGGAGACCTTAAGAGTACAAGCTGGAAAAAGCAGTAAAGCTAGTCAGGATCCTAGTCTGAGCTGCAGAATCTTCTTAGGAACAAGCAAGCACAGATGGAATATCATATCCAGATTTAACCTTGAAAACCATAGCCAATGGTGTCTATGCTTTCTACCTTGACAGTATTTCAGAAAAAAAAAAAAGGGGGGGGGGGAGGAAAAAAAGACAAAGAAAAGAAAAGGAAAAAGAAAACCTGCCCGTTCATTATTTATAAATGGGGAAAGAAAAAGGGATGAAAAAAATTTTGTTCAATCACCATATCATAAAGAAGAATTACCAGTCAACATCCAGACCGTAAGGAAAACAGTTAACTTGACAGGACCATTTGAGCATGCTGTGTTCTTCACTATTTTTTAGCATTTTAAAATTTGAATTGTTCCATGCTGCATTGATTCCAAAGATCTACTTTTTATTTTGAAAACAGACAGAAAAATCTTATCACCAGTTTCCAGCCTGTGTTAGAAATAGAAACTTTCTTCTCCTTAGGCTCTCAGCTCTTTGGGATAGTGACCTACTTTTTGGCAGTTAAGCCAAATAGGTTCAAGGCCCTTGTTTGGGCTATATGATAGCAAAGCTCCAGTGACAACTGCAGCAAATGAGGAAGATGTCACTAGGTGTTTGTAGTTCTGATTTAGTTCTTAAATTCAAACAGAATCTGAGTGAGTTCACTGAAGTCAGTGTCAAAGCAGTGTGAATCAGAATTAACTATTTAAAACCACTGCTGGAGCAACAGAAAGAAAGATTAAATGACAGAAGTTTGCATTACTGTGTAAAATGCTCATCAATACGTAATAACAGGGTAATATTCCATTTTTCCTCAATAAAGATGTAAAGTGGTGTTTGAGGGCAAATGGTGGTTTAGTGTCCCCTTGCCGTAACTCATGTAAGTAAGGAACAAGCTTACAGATTTCACAAATCCACTTCTGAAATCTTATTAGAGGCTGAGTAGAAAAAATCCTGGTTTACACTAAAATAAGCGTTCTATTTCCCCTATTGTGAGTATCTGTTCACTGAGCCAGGGAATTAGAGGCATGTCTACCCCATGAAGTGCAACTTTGAAATGTTCCATCTAACTCCAGGATCAATGGCTACAGATCCAGGTGAGGTGACACATCCGTCCTCACTACTTAGTCTTTGTATTCAGTGTCATGCAAACATTACTCTATTGCATCCGTGATAGAGGTAAGAAATGCAAGCCTGCTCAGAGCTTTTTAGGCTTCTTTGCGCTTCACAAAGAGTTGTGAGGATAATTCCTTATCATCATTCCTTCCTCAGAGATGAAGGCAAAAGAGAACAGCCTTAAAAGGCTAGGTAGGTGCAATCCTTATTTCTTAAAAATGCAATAGATAGGAAAAACAGCTGGGACACCTAGAATAACCACATAGAACTGGAGAGAAGATAAACAGCAATAAAGAGTAGTCAGCAGTAGAAACGATAGCACTAAGTTCTCTTATGATTTGTAATGTCCTTCTAAACCAAAATTAGTCCAGACAGCAATTTTCTTCCCCTCATATGTCTCCTTTTCCAGTAAAAACCACAAATGTAAATATGTGTGTGTATGTATATAAAATCAGCTTGTAAATATTTGGTAATCCTACACCTTAAAACAATTATTACCCCATAATCTCCATCTAAGCCAAGTTATGGCCTTAGCCTTTATCCTCAAGTTCTAAATCCCTCACTAACAGGATTTAATTTACACAAAATGATGACAAAACTAAAACAAGGAATCTGTATTGCTGTGGACTTCAGGTATTACACTAGTTGCTGCTGAAGTAATGATGTGATAGGTGGACCACTCGGTAGATAAAGAACAGGGTGAATGGCCATGCACAAAGAGTTGTGGTCAATGGCTCAATGTCCAGCTGGAGACCAGTAAAGAGTGGCGTCTCTCAGGGACTGGTGTTGGGACCGATCTCATTCAACATCTTTGTCAGTGACATGGACAGTGGGATTGAGTGCGCCCTCAGCAACTTTGCTGATGACACCAAGCTGTGCGGTTCAGTTGATACGCTGAAGGGAAGGAATGCCATCCAGAGGGACCTTGACATGCTTCTGAGGTGGGCTGATGCCAACCTTATGAAGTTTAACCATGCCAAGTGCAAGGTCCTACACCTGGGTCAGAGCAATCCC
>WYDI02012147.1:0-10828 GCA_009867235.2 Psittacus erithacus
CCAAAACCAGAAACACAGCACTGCACCAGCTACTAAGAAGGAGAAAAATGACTGCTGCTGCTGAACCCAGGACACCTGCATAATCTTTCTGTTCTGGTAAAACATGATAAACAGTTTCCTACCTAACCTTGAGTTGACAGATCCTTTAAAGCTTATAATATATCATTCTTCCTGGGACTGAAAACCTGTACACTACTCACCTGCTTAGACAATCTAAAAGCAAACTAAATCCACTACTTAAACTTGATTTACTTCAATTATTGACAAGCATGTTCACAGTACAATGCCATCTTAATGGCTAAACCCCAGACCCATGAAGAATCAGTATTAAGCACCGTTAACATGCGATATGACCTGTTATTTATCTTACTGAACAGAAAATCAGATTTAACATGGGGCTGTTAAGAACTTTTTTCCCCTCAAGAAATCCTAGCCTGATTTTTATATATTAGATAAAAAAAAAGTCCTCTGTTTCACATGGCAAGAGAACAGAAGAGAAGAGAAGGGCTACACTGCAACTGCTCTCCAGCAACTCTTTATGGGGAGGAAGAAGCTGATAGGGAAACTACCTGGAAATGTTTTGAGAAATGAAGGATTTTGTCAGAGGGAGGTGGAACAAAGTGGCTCTCTGCTTGGAGAAACTGTCTTGAGAAAAACAATTATGTGAGTGGGAAAGTCTATGAGATCTGAGAAAGAAAATGAACACATCAGTTTGGGAATGATTACTATTAGGGAAGGTCTGGTGCAGGTTGAGGTAAAGGGGGAAGGAGGGCTGGATCTGGACTTACAAGCTTTGTTTTACATGCGGCCTTTGAATATTTGAACCACAGAACCACTAAAACGTGTTTCTGTCTTAACATGTCCGAGAAACACAGAAGCAAAGCAGCACTGTGCACTGCAGTAACTAGTACATCTTTCGCACGAGTCACAGCCAGGCACTTGACAGAGATTATTGTAAAACTCTATTTGGCACCTGAGATCAAGCAAGCCTTCTATCTAGAGCAAGCTCGTGAGATTTATTTTTAAATTATGCTGGGCACCAGCTATATCCAGAACTACAGACAAAGGGTTATAACCCAAGGTGCATTCACATGGATAGCACACACTATTTAGATTAGACAGCACAACAGGAAGAATTTACTGAGACATCATGCCCAGATTACACCATTTCCTAAGACATAACAAGGAGGGCAATAGCCTTTTCCTGCAGATGGAAAAGCAAAACAATTTGGGGGGGGTTGTTTTGGTATTGTTTTTTCTTGTTGGATTTTCTTATTTATTTTTTTTTAAGTAGGATAAGTCCTTGAAAGATGACAAGCTACAGATACCTTATGATACAACTGGATGAGAAACTGAACATGAGCCACCAGTGTGTGCTCGCAGCCCAGAAAGCCAACCGTATCCTGGGCTGCATCAAAAGGAGCGTGACCAAGAGGTCGAAGGAGGCAATCCTGCCACTCTGCTCTGCTCTCGGGAGAACTCACTTGGGAATACTGCGTGCAGTTCTGGTGTCCTCAGCATAAAAAGGACATGGAACTGTTGGAACAAGTCCAGAGGAGGGCCACGAGGATGATCAGGGGACTGGAGCACCTCCTGTATGAAGATAGGCTGAGAAAGTTGGGGCTGTTCAGTCTGCAGAAGAGAAGGCTGCGTGGAGACCTCAGAGCAGCCTTCCAGTATCTGAAGGGGGGCTACAGGGGTGCTGGGGAGGGACTCTTCCTTAGGGACTGTAGTGATATAACAAGGGGTAACGGGTTCAAACTTAAACAGGGGAAGTTTAGATTGGATATAAGGAAGAAGTTCTTTACTGTGAGGCACTAGAACGCGCTGCCCAAGAAGTCGTGAATGCTCCATCCCTGGCGGTGTTCAAGGCCAGGCAGGACAGAGCCTTGGGTGACATGGTTTAGTGTGAGGTGTCCCTGTCCATGGCAGGGGGGTTGGAGCTGGATCATCTTAAGGTCCTTTCCAACCCTAACTATTCTATGATTCTATTGTATGAAGCAAGAGACACATACAATGAGCCAGGAGAAAATGCCTCTTGTCTGCCAAGTGCATGGCTAGAGCAGGAAAAAAACCTTTGAAGGAAACTCCTGTAAGAATGAGTCCAGAGGAGTACATGAAGGTGCTCCGAGGCATGAAGTTATGTGTCCTCTACATTGGAGACAGGTGAAGACAGCTGGGCTTGGTCAGCCTGGAGATGAGAAGGCTCCTTAAGGGGAGACCTTAGAGCAGCTTCCAGTGCCTAAAGCGGCTGACAGAAAGCCGGACAGGGGCTTTTGACAAGGGCCTGTAGGGACAGGACAAGGGGGAATGGCTTTAACCTGACAGAGGGGAGATTGAGAACAGACATTAGGAAGAAATTCTTCCCTGTAAGGGTGCTGAGGCCCTGGCACAGGGTGCCCAGAGAAGCTGTGGCTGCCCCATCCCTGGCAGTGTTCAAGGCCAGGTTGGACACAGGGGCTTGGAGCAACCTGGTGTAGTGGAAGGTGTCCCTGCCTATGGCAGGGGGTTGGATCTGGATGAGCTTTAAGGTCCCTTCCAACCCAAACAAGTCTGGGATTCTACGAGAACGTCTGCACCAGACAGAGGGACAGTAACAGCTTTTTCTCAAGAGAGGAGCCCACCAAGCCCAGGTCCGAGCAATGTTTAATCCTGTTTTTACTCTTAAACAGATGCCACGTCACTTGCAGAACAGCCTTGCAGGTAGGTTCAGAGGGCAGGAAAACAAGCAGAACACATAGAATTTTCACGTTTTCCTTAAATTCCTCTGAATTGCTTCATTCTGATAACTGCTCAGCAGCTGGCAAAGCTGTAACCCAGTAAACTAGCCACCAGGTTATAAGGTATTTGAGTAAAACTGCCATCAGCAGAAGAGCTCTTTTCCCTTTCAGTGGAAAATAACTACATCTGAGGGGGTTCTAGCTGTACTTATCATAGGCTTAGGGTGCATATCTTCTGCATGGCAAGCTCAGTTATCAGTATCTCAGACACATATCTGTAGGGTATCAAGTACTAACTTGGTCCTAAAGTAATTAAAAAATCAACTGTTTAATTTTATGATTCCATTATAAATTATATTACCTTTTAATTATGTATCCAACCAGACACTAAGTCTGGCACCTTCTCATTTCCCTTAGCAAAAAAATAATTCAAAATTAAAACATCTTCTTCCAGGCATGGAGACCGTCTTCTGGTCCTCAACCACCAGGCTTTGCCTGGTAGCTTCCACACCTTTGCTCAAATACATTTCTCCTTCATTTACTCTTCTTGATTTCAAGTGACCGAACTGCTTTTAATCTCCCTGTGGGGTATGATCTTGTGAACTGCTTTATGACCACATAAGGATGAAAAAGAAGATGATCTTCTCTGGTTTACAGCTGACGGAAGGGCAGCAAGAAATCTTAACCTCTCCAGTGCACAGTATATGAAAAGCACAGGAGGATTTGCAGCCTATTCCGGGCTCCTTAATGTTTTCTGTCTTTCCACTGCTTTGGAAGGATGGATAGAAAAGCAGTAAGCACTGAAATAGCAGATGGGCTCTGGAACAGACTGAGACTTCTCTTGTCTGCTTGGTCTATTGCTTCTAGAGGAATTAGAGGACTGGGGTCCAGCCTAGTGTCTGTTAATGTCCCTCAAGAGATGAATACTGGGGAGGAAACAGCAAGTATCTTCAACAAATGTATTACTCAGACCACCCACTTCTACTATTCATATGGATATTGTAATAACACTACTTATGTGTTATCTAGAAATGGCACTTTCTCTCTTCAGCCTATCTGCAATGCTATTTGCATAGTATTTTTACAATTTAGGCAATCTCAGCTAACACAGTTATGTCCTTTTGTTGTTAAAAATGCCATCAGACTATGTGTCATGTATATAACAGGATATACAGAACTTCCAAGTCCTACAGACTCACCACACAGGCTCTCTATGCAGCTTCTCCATTGAACTCACAAATACAGCCTCAAATATTCACAGATCATAGGGATCCAGGTTATTTTACTATGCTAGTGGTTGTCACAAAGAGCCTAAACTGAGAGTCTCCCTGCTATGAACACTTACACAGAAAAGTTCTATGGATTTCAGTAGGTATTTTCCATGTGTCTTAACACTTCCTGATTTATTTTTTTTCTAGCCAGTTTCAATGAGTCCAGAAAAGTGCAAATAAGTAAATTATAAAGCGGCACGTTTCTGCTGCACTTCATTCCCGAGACACAACCTCATTACTCAGAGAAAGCCTTAGTGCCTTCCGTCCAGATGGTGTTTGCTGGTCTGACATGAGCGTGGACATGTTCCACACAGATCATAAAACCATAGAATAGTTTGTCTTGGAAGGCACCTTCCAAGGCCATCTAGTTCAACCCCCTGCCATAAGCAGGGACATCTTTGATGAGATCAGGTTACTCAGAACCACATCTAGCCCGGCCTTGAATGTCCAGGGCTTTTGAAAACAGAGTGGGTGGAAGAGTCAGAACAAGCACTGGCTGCTTTTGGCAGGAAGGTGCAGCTGAAGTGACTGCTCCACACCCGAGTTCCATCAGCTTTATAAAAATACTCCATTAGAGATCTACAGGTTTTCAAAAGGAACAGAGAAAGGAGATTACAATGAAGAATTTGTATAAAGTACATACAAGGGCTCACAGAATAAAAAGTAGTGGATCCTCACTAAGAGGGGAACAAGTAACTCATTTCTGATCAGGAGCTGACTACACTCCAAGCTATCAACTCAACACATACTGAAAGAACCATTTGGCTAATTTGACTATAAACACGTACTGGCTGAAATAGGTCTATGTTAAATAATGTAGTTCTCTCCATGCACATGAGCTCTCTTTAAACCTCTGTCCCCAGTGGGTGTAGTGTCTCACAATGCTTAAAAGAAAAAATATCTGTTAAGAAAGAGCAGGACTCAAAAAGTGTACCGATTTCTTTACTATTTTAGGTTTATCTGAGTTTTTATATATTATTCCTGCTCCCTAAAAGAAGGAGAAAGCACAAAAGGCAGTTAAATAATTTATAAAATTATAAAATAATACTAAAAATAATACTTTCTATTGGTCTGTACATCTACAATAACTTAGTTTAGTGGGAAGCAAACTCACTACACAATACAGAAAACCATTCTGTAGTGGTTACAGCACTGGATCTTGAGTCAAGTCTTATTTTAATCCATGATAAAATTGTTCCTTTCTTCACTAGGAAGCATATCTGAGCAAAACTATTTCACAGGTTTCACTGTTTCATCAAAAAATAAGAGTATGACTTGGGAGAAATTTAACTGATCGTGTATTTGCTTGCGATCCATGAAATAGTTTGAAAAATAGGAGAGGGCTTTTAGAAAAGTTTAAATGGATTTTCATCTTTAAGGAGTCACAACGTTATATAGTTATATGTGAAAGGAATATTTCAACATATTATTCTAAAACAAGTCTGTTTGAAATCTATCTGCAGTTTTAAAATATATAAACCTGGACTTAAATATACAGGACAAAAAATAATATTCACTCTGAACGCATTTAATTATCATAGAAACAACAAGGTTGCAAAAGACCATTAAGATCATCAAGTCCAACTCTTCCCACCAAAAAGATTATTATCTAGCCCCACCCCCCCAGATGATTTGAAATTGTTTTGGTTTACAGCTGAGCTTCAGCATCCACTTTCTTTGGACTTCCAAATATTTTGGGGTGATAAAACACAATTTTCTGCCTTTTGGATTTACTCCTTAGCTAAAAACCAAACCAAACCCAGCCACACAAAAACCCCACCAAAAATACCCAACTCCTTAAGCAAGTGAACAACTTTCTTTCCTCTTAATAACGCATTATATGAATGCAAAAATATGGACAAGAGTAACATTAAAAATAGGTATCGCTGATGACTAGGACCTGAACATTAAGAAAAGAAAATTCTGATCACAAATGCTGATTTTAAATTATTTCTTTCAAGGTGGACTACTTCAGATAGAATTGCTTTTGTTTTTATCTTGATCTCTTAACAGCACAGTCTAGCCTAACATATCCACCTACAAAGCCTTCTGCAGTAGGAAACCTTTTAGTGCCTTTATCCGTTTTCCTCCTACAAGCAGAGTTCACGTTGTGCAAAATTCCACTGGGGCAATTCTGAGTTTGCTGGGAATACCAAAAAGTTTGTGCTTTATTAAGTAAAGGATTGAGATGATGAAAAACCATGTATCTGGGGGTACATAAAAGTTACCTTTGACTCTGCCACCTATTTCTCTGTTTTCAAAATGTGGGTAAGGTTACTGACCTTTCACATACAAAGGAATTTCACCAGATAGTAGTAGCATCAGTGCTGGGCCCCTCCCCTCAAGCCCTTCTCATGCTTTAAACCTCAGTTTGACTGCCACAGCTAGCTCAGGCACGCACTTGTACAGGCTACAACAGGTACATGTCAAATATCTGTTCCAAGCTGTAGAACACAAAAAGAACCCCGTTCGTTTTATCAGAAGAGAAGGATAAATATGATTTTTTAGCTGCTATGCTTTTGTTCTGCAAGAGGTCAAAACGCAAAGTGTTTTGACTCCACACACACATCTTGCCATAAGCAAATCATTAAACAAAGATGGAAATTCCTTTCTTCCAAAATTTTCTGCAAACTGACTTGTAGAATTATATGCTATTTGTTTGCAAACATCTGTCACTTCCCTTCATTATATGTATATGCACATATATTTAATTTATTAAGAATCTGCATAAAACCCTACCCATTTCAGTCAAGGCTTTAGAGCTTTTATATACAAAGCATCTAAGACAATGCATCTTCATCAACACACAAAAATTCCCCCGGGCATGTGAGCCACTGACTCCCACCACTGGGAGTAACAAATACCATTCCTGTAGTGACTTTCTCTATTCTGTAGCTCCCAAAAGGAGCTGGGTCTTGCACTGTGCTCTGCTTGGTACTGAAAAAACAGTTCAAAGCATAAAAATAGGTTTTGAAATTCATGACAGGAAACTCCATGACAGTTCTTATACCCCATATTATTCTTCCACCACCGGTAATCCAGGCTCAGCACCTCAGTTGACCAAAGAGCCAGGAAAAGAGAAAACAAGTGCTGTAAGTATTAACTGAAAACCGGCATTTTCTCCCACACCTGACCATCAGAATGTTATCAAAGAACCAAGCAGAATATTGTTCCAGCCAAGGTACATATATTAGGCACATATCTAATATATTAATTATATGCAATTAATAGATACAATTTTAGATTTTAGAAAGCAGGAAGCTCTGCCTTAGCAAGAAAATATGAAGAATTAGCATAAGAGGGGAGGGAAAAACTTTTAAGGTGCCTTCAAGAATCTCAGCTTTCACTGGAGAAATAAAACTTGTTCAGACTTGGAAAAGCCTTTTCTAAGGAAACCAAACTGTTAACTGTGATGCAGAAGTGTTCGAGTCTCCAGAGACCTTGAAATGTTTATCTTCACAACAGGCTGCCCCACACATCTTTGAAAACCTTAACTGTTTATGCAAGGCATGAAGGAAAAGAAAAGATGAATTACATTAGAGCACAGGGCTCAAGAAAGGTTAGAAGAAAATGATACAGAGGGTTAGGCAAGCAGGGAGAGAAGATGTTATCAACGTGAAGTGAGGGTGGATGGGAAGTCACAAAATAAGCTGTATTTTCAGTTCAGAACTTCGAGAAACATTCTCTAGAAAAAGCTGAGCTCTGTGTGTGCACATACATATGGGTGACACTGTGTGCCACCTGATGATGCCAAGGACACTCCAGAGGCCCCTGCTTCTTCCCTCTGTGACACTAAGAGCCTTTGAGTCCCTACTGTCAGCTCTGTTTTCTACCTTGTATTTTCCTTTAATCACACCTGGAGTCATTCAAAAGGGTGCAGTGTCTACAACAATGCACTGAAGCTTTTCAAGTCTATCTGATGAAACACTATTAATAATTGATAATAATATAATAAATCATTTACATCTCTGCAGAAGGATTTATCACACTGTCTTGCCTGAATCTCTTCTCTTTCCAGGTCCTATTCGTCAAACACAAATACCACTGGCAGAACTCAACTGGAGAACATGTTTCTGCCACTCAGATCTCAGGAGGTGTGAGTGCTCCCTGATGACAGGATCTTTTTTGTTGGGTAAATTCAGCACAAAACCTCTTAAGGAGTCATTCTGTGGAGTTAAAAACCTGAACAAAGACTGAAAGCTCATTAACAGAAATACATGTGAAGAGAACAGCCTTCTATGGATTGGGGGGGGCATATGCAGAGGGTGTAACTGAGCATCAGCAGCAGTTAGAAATTTATGACCTTTTGAAAACATTGCAGTTAGGTCCAAAGAAGATCTTGTGACTTCCTAGGAAGAACACTGGATTGGCCCCATTCTTTTCAATGTATTTGATGGAAAAGTGCTTTATTGCTGAAGAACGTTTCAACTATTATTAGAGTAAAAGAATCTAGACCACCTCTTCAAAACCACTATATTCATTGTAGAACACCCCTTCTTGTGAGACACAAAGACTGGTCTACAGAAGTCCCGAGCAACTACAGGTCTTACCCATCTTCACATGGGGTTGTGGCTCTGCTTCTGACAGCAAGACGCTCAAGGATTTTATTCTAGGTTTTCTATTAAACACGGGCCATGGAAAATGGTGTTCATGATCAAAAAAAGCTTTTTTCTTTCCACCCTCTTAATATTTCTAATCAGCCCTCAGTAACTTCTATAATGGTGATCACTTTGACCTTGACCCACACTTTCACCTTGTGAGCACAATATAGATCCCCATGAAGTCAACAGCAGCTGTTTCACTGGCAACAGCATTGGAGCCAATTACTGCCCCGTCAAAGGGGGCAGAAACCTCCCCTGGCTGTTCAGCTAAACCAGAAAGACTGAAATTCTCTCACCAGTCCTTGGCTGAATGGAATTCAAGCAAAGTAAGACCTCAGTTCAAATCACTGTTTTACTTTAGGCTGTTAGCCAGAGCTCAGTTGTTATTATTACTATTCCATAAGACCACGTTTTCTTTACAAGAATGCTTGTTAATTGAATTCCACTTCTGTAAGTTCATATTCTTCCATCTGAGTTTGTCTCTGCAGCCTATTTTTCTTATTGTAGGAAAAAGCAATAGCTGTCTGCATTTTGCCAGGCCACACTGGCAATTTTCCCCCAGTTAGCACCTAGTAAATTGGGTATTCCTGTCATCCCTATACAAGGGACAGCAAAATGTACAGCTAAAGTCCACTGGAATGCCCAGACTCGTATCTGAAGGTTGAAAGTCTTTCTTTAGGATGGTCCGAACTAACACCTGAGAACATTTTTCTTCACTTTGTTTTCATAATAGGTGACCTTGTCTGACCCCTTGGTGATAAACCTGTCCTCCGTGAGCCTGCTTTCATTTACCACCACTGTCACAGGAACTTTACCATCTCCCTAAAAAGAGCTGAACATTGGAAGACACCTCTGGCAGGTAAGAGGAATAGAAAATTTCAACAAATCTCCAGGAGGTGCAATAACACTGAAAGCTCAGCATATTGTCATCTTGCCTGTCGTTCCTAGGTCAGTAATAGAATCAATTTCTATATAAAACCATCAGAACCCGGAGAGCTCGAATATTGCTGCAGGTGTCGGATGTCCTTTTTCTTTCGAAAGCCTTCTTATGCCAATTTTAACAATCAGGGGAGTTCTCAGTTCTGCTCATAAGGTATGGCTTCTTTTTGTGCACAATATGAGAATTCAATTACTGTGGGACCTATTCGAAGAACAGAACTTGAAAGCTTCAGCATAAATTTGAGTGGTGTTCAAGATGGATAATATACTTCAGTCACTAACATCTGCATATCCAAAATACTGAACTATACAACAGAGCAATCAAGCTCTTCGGCATGAGCACAGCAAGGCTGCTCTCCAGTCTGCTGGCTAAAAGGTCAGATGTTAAACTGACTTCACAATACTACAAGAAACCTCAGAAATGAGCAGAAGAAAATCAGCCTCATGCAGACTATAGCAAGGGTTAGAACAGTAGTACATAACCTGAAAAGAACTGGTGGCAACAGCATTAGGGTAATAAAATACAGTAAACCACTTTTGTTGGCTTTTACACTATTCATAAGTAAAACTGTATTAGGTCCAGCATTTCAGTTTATAGGACATACAAAAGCATGCCTGCGTTTTATCTAGTCCCTTAGCTTGAAAGCATAAACAGAAAGTGCTGACTGTGACAGATTTTTACTACATATTTATTTCAATGAACTGAGAAATAGGAGAAAAAAACCATTTTTGGCTGACGCACAGCTTGTTTCCCCCATGCCTCTAATGTAAAACTAAAAAAGCTGAAGCACTTAAACACCTTAAGAATACATATTGAAACCCCCGAAGTACTCTGGCCCTTCTGCACTGCTGAGGAGGTTAACATTGAATTGCCTTTTGATTTTAAGCCAATTAAACCAACCATACATGAAGAATGAAGTCCTAGCAAAATAACACAGTCCATTTTAAAGAGCAATAAAAACATAACACCATCCCTGAAACAGATTTAGCTACATCCCTGTGCATATGCCACAACAGCAGCTGAAAATCATTTGGTTCTGTCCTGTGAACACATAATACAAAACTAAAGGTGATTTAGCCCCATCTCAAGAGCAGCAAAACAACACCTGGGTCAGAGCAATCCCAGGCACAGCTACAGGCTGGGGAGAGAAGATATTCAGAGCAGCCCTGCGGAGAAGGACTTGGGGGTGTTGGTTGATGAGAAAATGAACATGAGCCACCAGTGTGCGCTCGCAGCCCAGAAAGCCAACCGTATCCTGGGCTGCATCAAAAGGAGCGTGACCAGCAGGTTGAAGGA
>WYDI02012148.1:3398-36152 GCA_009867235.2 Psittacus erithacus
GAAATAACAAGGGAAGAGAATACAATCACCACTCGCCGATCGAGCAGAGAGAGAGCTAGCCCTTCCGGGTATCTCCCTGTTCACATCCTGGACATGACGTGCTATGGCATGGAATACCTCTTTGGCTAGTTTGGGTGAGGTATCCTGCCTCCGCTTCCTCCTGGCTTCCCCTCCTCCCAGGGCAGAGCATGAGGCTCAGAAAGTGCTTGATCAATGTAAACATTCTAAGCAGTAGCTACAAACATCGGTATCATCAGTACTGTTCCCAGACTGAAAGTCAGAAACGCAGCACTGCACCAGCTACTAGGAAGGAGAAAAAATGACTGCTACTGCTAACCCAGGACACCCTTCCAGCCTGGGTTTTAATGACCGTATGGTTTAAGTATGTGCTCTAAGTGCCAATGACTTCTACAAAACTGCTGAATGTTAAAACATGTGAACAAACTTTTGTCAAGTCAGGGCTAAAAACTGAGACTGTTCTTAATCTGCCTTTTGCCTGCTGTCTTCAGGATGTCCCAAGCCATACGTTCCTCATAGGAGTGCAGAAGGCACAGCTCCCTTCAAGCTTGTGTACATGCAGGGATGGTGGGTAAGCCTATAGGTTTTTAATGGTGCATCTGTCCTGAGAAGTGAACAAAGATGTAGCTGAAACCAAATCTCAATTAAGCTTGCAGTGGGGTGTGGAAAATATATTATTTTGCAATTTTATAGCTACAGGAGTGATTTAAAATCTCCTTCCCCCATCACTGAGTGATTGTTGGAAGCAATAACTGTGTAAACCAATGTAACAAAAAGGCATGTATTCAGGCATGGACCTGGTGTTTAGTCTACCTTTCCTCAGCTATCACCTACATGAACTGATTTCACAGCAATAATGGCTGCAACCCTGTATGTTCAGATACTCCCATACATTTATTTCAGAGCTGTCTAAAATAATCTTCATTTCAATCAAAAGTAACTGACCTAGGGCAGATGGTTGGAAACACAGGACTTAAATTAAAAGGAAATTAAATAACAAGGACAAGAACAATAAAGTTCAGAAAAGATTACTTATGATGTCTAGGGACACCAGACCTGTATTCCTGTCCTCTGCAAAGTGGTGTTTCATGGGACATGAACCTGAGATGACATTCCTTATTCCAACATATTATTAAGGCACTTTCATCCCAACACAGAACATGATCAACTGCCATACAGCTGAGAAGCTGAGCTGCAAAAAATAGTGGATTCGCCTCTTAATCCATGTTATTAAAAAACAAGAGTCCACTGGAAATATCTCTTGACATACAAATAATAAAACTAACTACAAAAGCAAGGGAAAAAAATTATATTTCCACCTGTAATCTCCATAAAATTAAAAAGATTTGAAATTTTAGGCTGTCTTGCCTTACAGCCATATATTTGTATATGAATGCACTGAAGGGGTGACCTCTCCAAACAGCCAGCATTCACAGAGCTGTCTGGAAAACCAGTGTGTATTGATACATACCACATCCGGAAAATAGCATGTAGACCAATGGGATCATTATTTCTTCTTGGCCAGCAAGACCCAAACTAAGCCCCAGACATTCCAATTTTCAACAAGACACCACCAGCTGCCCTCTTGAAGGGTATGGAGATGCCCCAGGGGGAATTTGCCCACAGTGGCTGAGGTCAAGCTACAAAAATCTTCTTCCTTTTAACGTACTTTATTTATTTGATCAATTTTACTCTTGGAAAGTGTAAAAATGTGAATGTTTTCCAGGAACAAATTCCAGCACTGCAGTGCACTAGCAGGCTTCTGTAATACACTCAGGCAATAGTCAACTCCTCTGATATATTTTGCATTAGTTCATTTTCAGGCCTTAAATTATAACATCTATTTTTCATGGAGAAGACAGAAGCAAGAAGTAATAATTCTAGGCTTAGTTTTGAGAAAAAGAATATTTTCTTGTTTCAATAATAAAATTTCCCTCTCTAGTAAAGAAAAATAAAATCTGGAGCATTAAGCTAAACTTTGAAATATAATTTTTCCTTCTTTGTGCAATTCAGTATTAGTTAAAAGCTATAGAAAATTACCTTAACCAGCATTTTCCTGCTTGAGAAAAGCCCTACAAGATAATGGAAACGTTTTTCCCATCAGCAGCCTTTAACAGGCTGCATTGGTGGCACCATGGCTTCTTGGAGGCATCTGAGATTTGGACATCTCCTAAGAATTACTTGTCTCTGATCTGGTATGTCGAAGCGACACAGCACGTCCATTCCTGCTTTTCTTCACACATGGCCAAGTGTCACACGTTGCTAAGATTTAGTTTTTGACAGCATCTTAAACCTTACAAATTAATTCTGTGAGCACCCAGAGGTAAAGGACTGGCCCACTGCCATAACAGTCCAATCTGCTTTCATATCTGTGTGGTTTGAGGGTCTCATAAGCAGCCCTTATGAACACAAACTTATGCACCTTCCCAGGAACGCCTCGAAGTTTTCAAACATCTTGAAAGCTTGTGCCAAAAAAGCCTTAAAAGTGAAAACAATCCTCACAAGTTCCTTCAGAAGATTTAAAACAAGCACCCTTGATTTAAAACAAAAACTGGTGTGTCCCTCACTACAGGTGACGTCAGGCAGAGAAGCCAGAGGTGGTGTTAATTTGGAGACTAATCTCCTGAGCATTACGCTGTTGTCAACAGAGGGTGAAAGGCCTTCAAAAGATAGGTCGAGCACAACACAAATTAAACTCCTGCTTTAAAGCATTCTCAGCAATAGATGGCTATAGGTGTGGGTAAAGGCCAGCCTTCCCAGACTACGGGTGAGCTCTTGTGACTCTCTTCCAGAATAACACCAAACAAACAAATAAATAATAAATCGAAACCCAAACCCCAGGAAGGGACCAGCATTCTCATGGACACGCTCTCCTCTGCACAATTTTACATACACCCAAACATGAAAACTTAGAAATAAATTACATGGAAGAGCTGGTTGCACTTTTAACACAGAAGCTACCTGATAACAACACAAATAATCACCAAACCACTTAATTTTGACAGTTTTCCAGTTACCAGGGCTACAAGTGTGTTTGGTGCCAATAGGATTACAGAGTGGGAATTTCCCTGAGGTTTCATGATGCAGAAGTAACTGCTCCCTTTTCTGCCCCTAATTTACAGGAGCTCCTAACATACTGTACTTGTGGCCAGTATCAGAAGCTCCTCCATGGTCAGCACCATGATGCAAACTAAGCTCCCTCTTTCTATTATAGGTTTTTGCATTTACATTATATTTCAAATGGGTCACACAATGGCTGCCAATTCAGTCTGTTCCTGCTCAGTTTTAATAAAAACTGCTGACCTCTAAATCCAAGAAGAGCAAAAAGCAAGGTCTAATTTTTATCTTTCTACAAAATTCTGCACAAAATAAGTAGTTTTCTGTGAACTGTTGAAATAGTTTAGACAATGAATGTCTAAAATGAATGTACAGCTTTCATGATAACAGAACAAAACTATCTCTATACCTGAATCAGAAACTGCTTAGAAGAGACACTGCACCATTCTCCAGTTTTGGTTAAGTAAGATTTTAGATTGCTCCTTCAACCTTAGCACTTAACAGCTACACAATTCTTCAGGTTATTTTTAAAAGGCAATCAAAAGACCACTTGGAGAGCTGTGTGCTCATCTCTCAACCTAGTACATAAATTCTTCTTGGTTACTGCAAAGCATTTATTTGTACATTTTTATTTACCAGAAAATGTAATTCAGCTTTCTTTAAACATTAGAAAATATATAACCCCATCACATAATTTTCTTCCAGTTATTCAGGCATAAAAACAAAGAAAAATTAGAAGACCAGTAATGCAGTACTTACTCTAGGACACTCAAACTTCAAAGAAAAGGTTACCTACCAGCTCAACTCGTCCAAACCCTCCGACTCCAAGGGTGTCAATGATGTTGAAATCAGACAGTTTCAGGTTGGCGAAGAAGGCAGCTTCAGCTTCATATCTGGATTTTTTTATGTGAAAAAATGGAAATTTCTTAGAGGTGTAAACATGAGCACTGTGCAATACCGTACCCGAATGGCATGAGCGTGGAACAGCCTTTACCTGCTCAGTTTCCATTTTATCTCTTACAGTTTGCTTTTATTCACACACATCGATTTACTAGTCCCAATTATAGTATCTCTCCGATGTGCATGGTTTCCAAATGAGAAAAGCAAACATATCTACTGCATGCCTACAATGCAAATGTCTGGTACTGCAATTCAGCTCCAGCTACCCAGCAAATGCTACATTTTGATGTTTTCTATTGATCTTCTTGTGGGTGGGTTTTTTTAGTTTTTTTTTTTTTTTGTGTCTTTAAGTATTTTTAGAAGATAAAGTCTCTAATAGGAGTTTTTCTTATCCACAGGCTAGCAGTAGTTTCTATAAATGTTTATTGAAAGTGGCAAGATCATTAAGGTCCCTGGAGAGAAATCACAGCCAGGTTTTATGAAATCAGATCCGATAAGCTGCAGGCTGGTGTGCAAATGCCTGAAATGAATGACTTCAGTCACATATCAACATTTCTATAAGAATATCTTCACTTCTTTTCCTCCTATAAGCTCACTTGGAGTAGACGTCCCATCCCTGGAGGTCTCCAAATCCAGATGCTCTCTCTTTAGCCCATGTCCAACTGGCTCACAACACAGGTTCACCAAGCCCTTGACTAAGGAAGCATGCAAACTGAACACATGCAAGCCTGCCAAAATAAGCTTCCCATGACTATCCTCATGAACATGATTCCTCTAAAATAGCTTCTTGACAAGGTTTATGGTATTTTTAGAAAGGCTCGGAGGGGAAATGGATGAACAGGATCCACCCACTCAATAAAGTCTGACATTCAGCTGCTGGAGGAGTCCCCGTGCATGTACAACCTTTGGCCACTGGCAACACAGACTTGTATGGGAAAAGAGCATTGACAGGATTATGGAGAGAGGCATGGAGGGTGTAAAGGGGGAATTGGTGTGGTTTGCAGTACTTAATCTTAGCCAAAATATTTTTCATATAATCCGCTATTTCACCTGGATGTTTCATTTGTTCACGATAATGCTAGCGTAAAGATAAAACATCATAATGTTAGCCTCAATCATACATACATATGCACCTCTATATCCTTTTAAGTACCTTGTCCATCACACCTGTCTTTAATTCAATAATGGGATGGAATTGATCTATTGACTTATTCCCTTCAAACCACCTTCTTTATTTAAACCTTCAATGACATTGGGAGAGAAAAAGCCCCTCTCTCTTTTCTCCAATTTTAAAGTTAAAAGGGAAAAATAAAAAGACATGTGAAGAAATGTGAAAAGTCACACCACAAAGGCCCAAATCCAATGCAATAAAGCATAATTTTATCTTGGGGTGCTGTAGACAAATTATTTAAGCTCTGCTTTATTATTTATACTGTCACCAGATCCTCTTGGTGACCTTGCTCCTGTGGCCACAGCAGCTTGATGCATCTGACTTTGGAAACCAATCAGAACTGAGCCTGCTTTACACTTGGGATAACCTTGTGTGACACAGCTGCTTATCGATTGCTTTATACTCACCATGAGGTACATACTAAACCTGTCACTGAAAACCTCTGCTAAATTAAAGACGTACCTATGTGTTCCCTTCTAAATCACAGCAGAAACATCATTTTAAGGCTGACAGAGCAATGAGATGGATCTAATTTTCATGATAAATGTATAGACCAGTTGAATACCCTTAATGATTTATAATTGCTGGGGAGATGAAACCTCAGCATGGACAATTTCCCTTCAACAATCAAACAACTTCAGGTCAAGAAGCCCTGCATTACCTTTGCCTAAGGCTTGGGAGCTGAATGAAGCCATCTCATGCTTCCAGGGAGGCAGGGGGTCGGCTACCCCATCTTCTCTCCTGAGCAACTAGTAAGGATTTCTCAATGCTGAGCAAGCAGGGGATAAGAAACGCCAAACAGTAGTGCGTCAGACGGGTTAGGGGCTCCAAAATCATATGGGACAGAGATGGGAAATGCTGCTTTCCCTATGATACCTCATCCTGAAAGATGACAAAGTCCTACAAAAATTATGTATAATTCACATCATATGTCATGAGAGGACAATAACTAGGTAAGACACGGCATGCTGCTGGTAAGGCAAGCAGGATGCTTGTTCCAGCCCCTGCAAATTCCACCAGTTCTTCCAA
Source organism: Psittacus erithacus (assembly GCA_009867235.2). Lineage (NCBI taxonomy): Eukaryota > Metazoa > Chordata > Aves > Psittaciformes > Psittacidae > Psittacus > Psittacus erithacus. The sequence goes on from WYDI02012148.1 coordinate 9,574, forward strand.
AAATCCCTTAGTTTGATGGGAGTCAGGATCTTCTACTCCAGTTCCAACTTCTTCATAATTTTGTGTTGAGTTGCAGAAGGCAAAAGCTCTACTGATGGCTTTTAAAGTACAAAAATGTGTTAATTTATTGTTTTGCTTAGAAAATGTACTTGCAGCATTATTGTGATAGCTTTTTGAAATCTCTTGGCTAATTCTCTTTGACGTACTTCTTAAGTGTAGTTAATACAGACAAGTGAAATGAAGCATATAAAACAGCCGGATGCAGTTTGCTAGGTATTGTACAACAGGCATCCAAAAACCGAAAGAAATTCCAAAAACGTATAGTGAAACCAAACACATTTCAAATCAGGCAAGCAAGGCTTTCACATGCTTAGTAACAACAACCACATCTGAACTCTGTTTTAATCCAAGCTATAAAGGTCAAAGTCCACTTTCAAGATAAATTCCTATAAACTACCAGAAGTTATACACTTATAAGCCCTGCAAAGCTTAAGAAAAAATCTCTTCAATCATTAAATAAAAATATCAAAATGCAAATATTCTCAAGCCATCTCTTAATCAGAAACCGGGGTATAATCCTCATCCTGACACTTAGAACACGAAATATTCAACTTCTGTCCTCCAATTTCCTTAATTTAATCATGCTGCTCCCTAAACAGAAAATCCCAAGGCTTTTTGTAGCATGTGTTCCTCACTCAATAAAATTACAGTGAAAAAAATATGTGATGTCTGATTTTATCACCTCCAAAAGAAAAGAGGCTCTTTCAAGGCACTGGGAGGGCAATGCAAGGAAATACAGAAGTAGTTTAAAATTGAATATTTGTGTGTCTATAGGAAAACATTTGACTCTGGACCAGGCTGAAGAAATCTGCTACACTCAGGTACTGGGGAAGATGCCTGCAGTATTCCCTGGGAACATAACAGAGATGGGATGAATGGTGGAGACAGTCTGACCACCCTTGTGCAAGATGACATGGAAATAACTGGCACTCCGGGAAAAATACGTGTGTGCCAAGTCAGGGCATATTTCTTCTCAGTATCACTTTGCAGATGCTACAGGCTTTTCCCATCTGGTACCTAGCAGTCTAATAAGAAATGAGGCTATATTCTAAATACACAGCTGCAAGCCGGTGCTTTGAGACTTTTCAAACAAGAAAATGATTTTTTGACCTCTGGAAGAGTTGGTGATTTAAGTTTCTAAATTAATAGATAAGAGGTATATTAGGAAGACATCTCGGTCAAGCTTGGAGGCATGAATGGGGATCAGCATCATACCCATGCTCAGTGACACTCTGGAGCTACACAGGTGCAATACCCAAACTTTCTATGCTGAGATTTCTGGGGTTTTCTGAATTAGACATAATTAAGAAAAGCCCTTCTCCAGATATTTTGGTAATTGTGCCTCTTGCCCAAGCTATTACAGGCCAATATGCCTGGGAAATCATACCTGGAAGTGCACAACAAGAAAAGACACAGGAAACATTATCAAAATAGAGAGAAAACAAAGTTTGCTCTTTAATAAAGAGCCTTTGAAATTAAGGCCAAGATTTTCACAAGAGCTTGTGGGAGTCCAGGCTTTAACTCCCAATGCTTTCTTAATAGGATGTTTTGCTTACTGAAAACAGGTTTTGTCACCTACCCTACCAAACCAACCCTGCCAGAGCATATAGCCCACTCCTGTACCTAATAGGAGAGGTATCTTTTCCATAGTGGATGTCACAAAACAGCACAGAGGAGATGTTTAGATCTAGGTCAAACACAAGCATCCTTCCAAATCTACCAAGCTCTTCTCCAAGATTTCTTGAAAATCTGAATGATAGAGGTACCTGCTGAAATCTCACTCAAATGATTGGCTTTCTGTAACACTCTTGCCCTAGCAAGTATCAGGGCCCTTTTATGGGCAGGCTGAGGCTTGGTACCATCATTTCTTTCTCTCCCTCCAAATAAAACACATACTTCTAAGGAGCTGCTAATTAAAAATGCCTTGATTCGGCCTCCTCTTCAGCACGGACAGGCATCACATGTGAGAAACCAGAGTAATCAGGGGGATCAGGAGTAAATACCATCGTCCACACGTCCCCGTTGCTTTGAAACAGCAGCGCAGAAGCCACAGCCCAAGCATTTGGGCAATGCCTGTTATGCAGAATAGGATAAAAAAACACACGGCTTCTTACACTGCCGGACATTTCCAACCATGTAAATGAGTGATTGCCTCCTAGGACGACAATTACTTTGAAACACATTTCAAACTTCTCCTCCCAAATCTACAAAAAAAAAAAAAAAAAAAAAAAAAAAGAAAAAAATATCATCTTACCTAGACAGCTAAAAAGGATAAATGACAAAATGCGAGGAGCAGAGGTTCACAGTTGCCCAACTGCTCAGCTTTACTAAACTAGCTCACAATTCCTATCACATGAGCTAAATGTGTTGGGAAACATTAGACATCTGTTACCAAACTGTCATCTTGATAGACAACTTGGGCTTTTTCCACCTGCATGCTGCCAACTAGATGTAAATTACAACCAAATGGGAACCAACAACCAACTCCCTGATAAGAGTGAATGTAACCATTTTGGGTGGATAAAAACAGATTTTCAGAGTCTTCCTCAGCGTCAGACACCTGCTCATTTAACAGCTATCTTGTCAGCCTGATATTCAGTGTTTTTGGCTGGCCTTATCACTGTATCACCCACAGTTGAGGCATACACTTCTGCAGACAGAAATAATGCATCTCCGCAAAGACTAAAATAACTTGAGTTCTGGTGATCATCCCACCCAGCCTGCAAGAAGACACAAATTAAATAAGCCTAACAGCCACAGGTGGGGAAAAATGCTTTACAAAAGAAAACCAGATTTCTGTGTCCACTAAAGAAAAGAGTCCATCTTATTATGTTTTTTAAGATATAGCTAGATTCTTTAGATACAGCTAATTTCTTTTTAGCATGCTGCTTCAACTGATGCAGCGCTTAAAAAACCCCAAACAAAACTAGTTTGTGAATAAATGACAGCAAAAATTCCCCCAAATCTTTGATTTTGTAACTTTTCTCTATATCTCTAAATATACATATTTTAGCCCTGGTGAAATAACCACCTGGGTCTAGTCTACTTATGGCACCTGGCTGCTATTGCCTTCGACCTTGAAGTCACAGCAGGCTTTCTGAATTAGATTCATGCTATTAAGAGAGATGCAATTCCAAATGCAAGTGAAAAGTGGCAGAGGACATGGATCGAATTCATGTAATGGGGAAGCTATCTAAAAGCAATGTAAAGAAGAGCAAATGCAGCAAATGGTGGTAGAGATCCCATGTCTTGCCTTCTGCTTCAGCTAACCCTCTTCTCCACCTGCTCAAATGACTCCAAAAAGCTAAGACTCACGTATTTCTGAATGATTTTGGACAAGGGGAAATCTATGAATGGTCATATGGGTGAAAGCAAAATAAAAAGCACCTTACATCATTCCCACATGAGATCCTTACCTTCAACTACGCCCTGTTTGAGTGGGGCTCAGAAGACTTAGCCACATTCAGGCAACAGACAGAAGCATGGCACAGCGACAGTGTATTTTACACAACCAGCAAGATCCAGAGCCTGGGAATGTCTGAAAGCAAATTCTTGAGAGGCATTGAGAGCAAATCTGTTTTTCTTTATGGTATGTTGCCACTCAACCTCTCAAAGGTCCCACCCCACATGCAAAACCCTTCTTATGTAGCATTCCCTGCAGATATCAATCTATTCGAGTCACTACACCTGGTGGAGGGAGATGTCCCTTGAGAAACCATTACAGTAAAAAAAAAAAAAAAATACAAACAAGGGTTTGAACCCAAAACCCTGCTGGGGAAGACTGTAACATGCTCATCAGGCTTCTCCAAGAGTCTGATCCTAGTAGGTGAAGAGCACCCTCAGGTCTCCACTGACTTGTATTAGCTGAAAGGGAGATGCTTCCCCCAAAATTACACTCGGGTAGAGCAGGCAGTGATAGCAAGTAATAACTATTTCCTACCTACCATGTATGGAAATGCCTGGGAAATGCCTATGTTTTGTGTTTCTTCCTCAGGGTACCAGATGTCTGTTTATCTCATGATACACAAATGCACCTTTTAACTTCCAAAAGTCCCTTTCAGGTTAACACTGGTATCAGTAAGAACAAAAATAACAAGAAAAAGACCAGTTCTTTACCTATTTTACTGTCAATCACATAACTACAGAAAAGCTGAATTAATTTCAAGATCTGCCACATTATTGCAATTTCTTAGCTCATTCACAAATACAGGATCACAAAATTGTTCCAGGATATCTCCATCAGCAGTGAAAGCAGGAAAACACCAAAGACTGCAAGCTGTTGGATAAAAGTACCAGCACAAGATGACTGTGATATCTCCCACTGGCAGTAAGGTTGCTGTCACCCACCCAGCCCTGAGTTGTATTAACCAGGGAGCACTGACATGCTATTGCCCTAAATCCAGATGGTGTTTTCTGTCCTTTCACAGAGATAATGGACAGATAGCATTTTAGTATGCCCATAAATAAATTCTGCCCGATATTTGCTATCCTGATGCTAACCCATCCCTGGGAGAGGTCAGTGTTACAGTGTTACCTACAGATCTTGACTTCTTAGAGACGATTTACTGCCCTGCACCAAGGAAGACCAAGGAGAACACTAAACTTATCTTGCTCTTCCATTTTTCCTAACTGCAAACAGCACTGAAAAAGTAGAAGGTGTATATCAATCTATCTACCCGTGTCTGTAGATAGACAGATACAGGGAGAAAATATGATAACTTAAAACCCAACTTTGCCTTAGTTCAGGTCTCCTTCTTCCAGACCATCCTCCTGAGGTCAGCAGCGCCATGGCTTTAACTCCTGATTTAGCTGCTATCACTTCTTTATATGTCTTACACTTTCAACTGAAAATCCAAATCAAGAGAGATTTCATCTGGATTTTTAAAAGCAATGTGCTAGTGGCAACGATGCAATTGAAAGCTACAGCTGCATAGACCATTGCATCGAAAAGAAAGGCTGTCTTTCTTTTCAATTTTATGTTGTCAGGGCTGGGATTTTCTCTTGGACCCCCCAGCACTTGAACTCACAGCATACTTGCCTTTAATGACTTTCACATCAGGAGAAATAGCATACCTCCTGGTTTAGATTTTCTTACAGAAAGTGAACATTTGAGTGGCAGCTAAAACAGACATTAAAGCTATGGCATCTCTAACTTCCTCTGGAAGGGGAAGGAGATCTGAAATTAAAAACATAAAGTTAAAAAACTAACAGAGAAATCATTCCTTCCCCTGTTTTAAAAGCGCATTACTTTTTAATTAGAACTTGGCCACATGAACATGACATTATGCTATTATAATAATCTGTGCTTATTGTAAGTTGTTTCAGTACTTCAGCAAATAGAAGATTTGTTTGAATTATGGGGCTTTGAAGACTTGCTATTGCATGGAGACCAATTTCACTGAGAAATGTAACTGAATGCACCCAAATAGAGTCAGTTAAAATAGCTCAGAAAGACTCTGTCATCATTCAGGCTCTTTAAACTTTGAAGTTAATATTGTTCAACTTCTAAATGTGCCAAGAGATTGGCAATACCTTATTAAACAAATTATGCCTATTGGGTTCAGCACCTTCCTTCTAGCAACAGTGTGAGCACTGCAGTGGGATCTTATCTGAACAAAGGATGTGCAGGGACCAACTTTATTTAAACTCTTAAAAATTTCAACCTTTTTGTCAGATGTTCACTGTGGGATCCTCTCTTATTGCAACACTCTGATTAAATACACACATAATGCTCACGTGACAGAAACAAGCCAAAATTTTGGTGGCAGAATCAAACTGTCAGCTGACCAGGAGGTGATAATGCTATACAGGTATGAAGCAAAGTGCTTTCAATAGAGCACAAGGTTATCAGGATGTTTTTTAGGGAATAGGTTGCCTGCTTTTCACTGAAAGTCAAAGGGAGGTCACCACAGAAAGTGTGTGGTTTATTTTCTAGACGCATGTGTTTCTCCTCCAACTTCTAATGAAACAGTCTGGTGCTCCAACAGGACTCTCAGGGTTCTACTTCAGGAAGTCCCAGTTTTAGCTTTGGTTAAAATAACATTTGCACTTTTGCAATATGCCTAATGCTGGGAACATCCTGAAATAGTTCAAACAATATACTCTACAGAGTAGACTGACTTACAAACCCAAGACTTTAATCAATTTTAATTAAAAGGGGTGGAGGGAGGATGTGGAGTATTCCTTCCTCTGGTGGTGTTTCCTGTTCTGTACAGTATTAAAAGATATTGCTTAAGAAGGGGGTTTGTTTCTTCTTAACTCTGGGTGTTACTATCTGGAAACCAAAGAAACCGCCTCATTGCCATTGTGTTGCAGCTCTGCCTTGGCTCAGCAGTGAGGGATTGAACCCAGAAGATTTGCTGATAGCACCATTGTGTATGGTATGCTGGATTAACCTGGGTAGGAAACTCATTAGTGACACTAGGAAAATAAAGCATAACTTTCCTGACTCCAAGACAGGCAGCAGCAGCACAACCTGAAATTTCACACTAAATAAATTCTAAGGAAAAGTATTTTTCACAGCACCTCAAACATTGCACATCAAATATAAAATGAAATATCATTTAAAAATGCTATTCATCAACATCTTTTTTCCCAAATAAATTAATGTTCAAATCACACACTTCTGTAAAGCATTTCCTTGACAAGTCAACATTTTCATTAGAAAAATTCCCACCAGTTTTTCTGGGCAATGGGTATTATTACAGTTGCTGGGGGAAAGAAATACTGATTCACACATAGTCCAATATCATCATGTTTTGATGCCAGCAGGCATGCAGTACTGAGGTGTTCTGTTGTTTTGGTTTTTTTTTTCATTGTTGTAGTTTTACTGTGAGTTTTTAAAGGATATTCAGCTGAAATGTTACAGCCACTAGATAAACGCTATTATATACTTCAGCTCACCCTAGTCCACAGAGAGTTTCACGTCCTGGCCACCCCATGCCTACTTCCAAGAAAGCTGTTTTGCTTTTTTTCCCCATGCAGCTGTGCTTATTACAGTAGAAATGTGGGGTAGGAATCAAATTGCAAAGATACATTTATCATGCTCTCACACACATGCATTACAAAGAGAAAACTCTTCTGCCTGGCTGATGGGAATAAACTGAAAGTGCAATGCACTTCAGCTTGCCTTTTTATCTTTGCTATGCCAGTGCCCAACAGTATTATGCCTTAATGGCCTTTTTGGCACATTTCTCCGCTCACATGCTAATTCTAATATGAATAATCAACCTTTTGGAGTAAAATATTAGATTCATGGGTTGTTGGATTACAGCACAACATCTAACATCCCACTGCAGGGTAACAAGCTAGATTAAAATGCAGTTCATTGAAGGATTGCCAGGGACTACAGCACACTAATTCCTATATAACTCTTCCTATATCATAGGTCACTACCAAGATGAAATTTGGGTTTAAATCCTCATATTCATCAGCTGAATCAGCTGATGTATTTGGGTATACTCAGCAATACTGAATTCTATTGTAGACTCACACCTTAACTTTAAAATAACACAAAGTCAGGGAAAAATAAAGCTCCGACAGTGACGCTAGCTACCTTCGAATAATTTACAAGAAAGAAAATACTGTGGTAAGGAAGGAGACAGGTCACAAACTTCCCTCTATTTTCCTTATTAGTTCTGAATTTAACAGTTTAGATCTATAAACAAGAAAACACATTTGGAAGATAAGGCATCAGTTTTTTTCCTTTCACATTTCTGATTGACATCAAAGGAAATACCTTCAGATCCCCTATTTTTTCCTTTGGAAAACACCAAGGAAAACCCATGCTTATGAGAAGTGCTCAGGAAAAAAAGCATTTCACATTAGAACTCCAAATGGTGAATAAATCCCAGCTAGCAAACTTGGTTCAAAGATGCCAGCATATACACCACAGAAGAATACCAAAGTTATTTTAAGGCAACTTATTGGGAGTCACTGGGGAAGAGCCATGTCCATGTTATAACCTTGGAAAACCAGATGTAATCTCAACGAAAATTCAGTCTAATTACAGCTTGAAGTTGCTCAAATCACAGTTAGTTCTGCTCATTGCTCTTCTACTTTACAAAATCCCACAGTCTAATTGCACACTGCTAATTAGATCCCATGAACCCCAAATCAGCCCATCTAAGCATATAAACACTAAATGGCCCTTTTGTCTCCAGCCTTAATGTAGGACTGTGTTTCTCACATAAGTAAAGGCTCACCATGACAACAGCAATGCTCAGATTAAAAAGACTTGGCTGCAGTTTTCTTCTCAGATTTTTTAAGAATGCAGAGAACAGATTGATATGTCACTGATGTTAGACATACATATTTGTCTAACTTACTGTGTTCACTACTTATTGCACATTTGTTGGAGTCCCATGTGTTTTAGACAGAGAGCCACTAAGTTTTGCCCTCATTTCTTTTTCCAAAAGGACCTAATCTTCTAAGAAAAAAATCACTTGCTACATGGTTTCCACCTTGATGATAACTAAGTAGAGGTCCACCTCGAATGAACTTATGTCCCTCCTCCAAGGGCTGCCCAGGGGCATTTCTGCAATGTTTCCTGCAGCCTCTTCTAAATTCTCACGTACACCCATATATGATAGGATTTGGAAATGTGGCTGTAGCAGATGGGTGAATGATGTTCTTTTAATCCAGTGGCTCCCCCAAAATGCCCACAGATCATCAGTGAGAGCTACTAATTGCACTGGGGTTGCTGGACTAAACTTTCCAAAATTTTAGTGCGAGACCTTCAAGCTTTTATTCCTTTGGCCAAGCTTAGAGCACCTCGAACATGCCTGCACTGCTGGCATGTTTCATCCTAATTAACTTTGAAAAAAAGGTGACATATAAGGAGAAGGCAGAGAGGAGGACATAAAGTCCTACCAAAAAAGTGGTAGCAGGCAGGAAGCCGTTTCTTCCTTACAGAGTATGTGTACACTCAAAGTGAGGTTTGTCTCTCCTCTTGCTTATTCTGGCAGACAGATGAAAATGTGGGAAGAGATCAGTGAAGCTGGGTTCCACACAACCAACTCCATCCTGATATCACCCTGTGTCAAACCTGCTTTTAATTTGACTTATCTGCTAAGATTTTACTTTTTTCTATGAGTATGACTTTCAAAAGCAAAATCAATTACTTGGGTCATGCAAGTCCTTTTTGCTCCATGTTAGAGAGACTCTGCAGAGGCAGAAAGTTTCCTCTTCAGTTTAACAACTTTATAATGAAATTTGAAATAATGAAAATTTGCCAGTATCAGGCAAAAGTTAAGAAAAAGCATCAAAACAAAGGGACAATTTAAAGAAAAGCTGGAAAAATAGAAAAAAACCAAAGCAACTGTGCATGTATTGTCCCAAAAACACAGAAAAAGGTCTAAGAAAGAAGAATGGGAGAACTAGGTCAGGCTCTCAACAAAGCTGTGGTATGACAAACATATAGGAGGCATGAAAGGACCATTGTTAGGATGAAATAATAGCAGCTACAGAAGACATGGGAAACATGAAGGCTGGAACACCAAGTAGTCTGGTCTTAAGGAAAGAGTGATCTGTTGCGTCAAATCAGGTTAACAAATTAGATTATCAAGTCATGCAGGTCATCTGTAATTGAAAATTACAGTCTAAACAGGGAAGGAGAGTATCAGGATGAGATTACTGACAGCCCGTTAGACAGGCAAGAGTGGCTTTGATCTGCTGAAGGAGCCTCTGACAAGACCTCATCAAAGACAAGACACCTAGCATGAGTGTGCTGCAAACTCTAGATATACTATCTGTCAAGCCTGAATTTTTAGGCACAATTAATGATTATTTTTAGAGATGGTTAAACAGGTAGCCCAAGAACAAAGAAAATTTGTGACTTAATGCGAGATGATATGCACAATGCATTTCAAAGTACCACCATTGAAGAATCTCCCTGTAACAGAAACCATAATGTATTGAGATTTAACATGGCTGGAAGTCTGAAAATAGGTTTAAAATAAAAGCATCACTCTTGCATTTAAAAATTCACAAAGGGAATTCAGAGAGTAGCTGAGTTGAATATGGGAATTAAATTTAGCAGCAGCATATAGGTATCCAGAAACATATAGCAAAAATACCATCTATTGAATATGGACCTAGGATAGGCCAAAAGGAAGCTGGTGTGGCTGAACAGCAGGATGAGACAGTACGTTAAAAGCAAAAAGGCATCCTTCAAATATGAACTGGTTTCAAACAGATCAATAAAGAGACAAGAAAAAAAATAAATAATTAAACCCTGTCTGGTTGCAAGGAAAAACACCATAAGGCAGGGGGGAAAAAAATGCAAGCAACAACTTCAAAAGGCTTATAAACAAATAATAAATCCTTCTCAATCATAGCAGCAGCAAGGAGTCTGACTGTAGGCTCTAGGGTCTCCAGAGGCTCATGCTCTAGAAAGAGCACACTGAGAAAAACAAAGCCATCTGAAGAAAGCTCAAGGCACTTTTTGCCCCAGTGTTCAACATGGAAGATCTTAGGGAAATCCTACCACTGCAAACTTCCTTCCCAGGGGAATCACCAGAATAAGTGTCTCCAGCTGAAGTGTCAGTAGTGGACCCAAGTAAACTAAAGGAAAGTTAACTCATTTCCAGGCCCAGAGGGTGTTCACCCAGCACTTCTGCTTGAACTCAAGGCGAACTACTAACTGTGGTTTGTAACCAGCTCTGCTCACAGAGGGATGGAAGTGGCTTTTTGATGTGATCCAGAGTGCTGTACTTGACTAAGTCCAACATCTGTCCTAACAGAATTAGTTGACACATGGATAAATCTGACTTCTTTAGGGAACAGCCAACATGTTTCACAAGTCTACTGGAGTTCTTTGAAGGAATCAACAGGCACATGGGCTGGAGAGACCTGGTCGATATAGCTGGCTTGGATTTCCAAAAAAGCATTTGACAAGGTTTGAAATGCTGTTAAAGAAATTACGCTGCCATGAGATAAGGGGAAAGGTTAAAAACAGGAAACAGCAGACAGTAAATATATAGCTGATTTTCCTGATGGATAGAGGCCAAGAGTGCTCAAACCTTTCCTGCTCAACATCTTTATAGATGATCTGTAAAATGGAAGAATAAGTAAAATGACAACATTAGTCAAGGATATAAAATCACCAAACACAGAAAAAAAAAAAAAGAAAATCCCAGGGTGAAAAATTGCACAGGGACTCAGGGACAAGGTAATACATTCACTTGAAATCCTGTAGAAATGCAGTGATGAACATCAGGGAAAAAAAATTAGTGATCTTATACGTGCAGTAATGTACGTATACATTACTGCATGTATACTTCCTCCACCTTTACCCCCTCCATCCCATCTCAAAACCTACAGAAAAGAATTGGAAAAGATACCGAGGAGCGTGATGGCAAGAAGCACAGGTTTGGATTGTTTTTTGTTACAGGAAAGAATGCACTAGGTGTTTCTTCCTGGGAAAAAGACAACTCAGGTAGAAGGCAGAGGTCTAAAATCTGGGTATGCCATGGAAAGCAGCTAAGGGGATTCAGGTTAACAGAAAACAAACCAAACCACCAAGAGCTACTAAATATATCAACAGCACCTGTATGCAGGAAGTCTCACAATCCCAAATCACTGGAGACTAGCGCATTATGAATCAACAAGCACCTCTTTGCTCTTATTCTCCTTCCTAGATATCTGCTTTGGGTGCAGTCAGAGACAGGATACAGGGTTAGCCACATCTTGATGCAGTGAGGCCACTTCTATATTGGCATTTCCAGTGTATTTGTATATAACTAGAATAAATTAAGAAACTCAAAGTCCCTATTTGTAATGTATAATAGCATTAAAAAAAACCAACAACCCAGAGTTGTGTTTCACCATGCCTGGTGCCTGGTCTGGAAGCCTGTTTGTGCTCTACATGGTCTTACAACTTGTCTTGACTTGATAAAAGGAAGTTTTAATCAGACATTTATTTAACACATGGCAGCTAACATGAGGAAAAAACATAGTTCTTGCTTATTCATTGATGCTAATCCTTAATTCACCACATGAGAAAATTACCAAGTGCTTTGTCAACATTTGAATATTATCATGTGCTAATTATAGAAAGAGGAAAAAGAGGAACCAAACACACCACCATAACCCCAAAGTTTTTCTACTGCAGATAACTCCTTGGCTTGAAAAGTGATGCAAGCTGTCTCATTTCAGGAATGAAATGAGCATGCTGGAAGGCTTAAAACTCTTCACATCACAGCAGTTAAACAACTCATTTGCCTCTCCCAGTGGAGGGGAACATTTCCTAGCACACCCCCCATGTACTCAGCTCATTTTGGAGAATGACTCATGGCATCCCAGGAGCTGAAGCACTCCTCAAAACACACTTCCAAGCCATGCTCCTATGCAAAACCACTGAAATATCACTGGCTACGCATCATCTAGCTGGTTCAGTGCCCCAGATTTGGAAAATTTGAGTACAGGTAACGATGGGTCTACCAGCACGCATGGGCAGGTGAACCTAGAGAAGACCAAGGGGCTCTGCTGAGAAACACCGATTAAGAGGACATCGGATTAAGAGCAGTAAATTTCCCGGAAGTTTCTTAGCATCTCTTTGCGGGCTCCCCCCGCTTTTCTAGCCAAGAACTTCTGAAAGGCACTTCCCCGTACTTCCACTGGAGGGCAGAATATCCCACGTTTCCACAGGCGACCCCCTCAGCTCGTTGCGACGCACGCGTATGCTTGAAGCAACTTTAGCAAGGCCTCGCCCTGGGAGACATTCTTGAACAGCTGCAGACTTTAATTTGGTTTCTATCCTACTTTTATGGGTAGCTCCAGTTTTTCAAAACGACATAATTATTTTCATAAAATGACTACACTATTGCCAGTTTAACCCTATATCAATGCCTTCCCTCTCAGTGCCCTTTTGCCTCTGCTCCCTGAATTACCTGCAGTACCCCAAGTTCCCTTATTTTCTCCACCTACCTTTCCTATAGATGGCACAAAAATATTGGAAGTATGTACGTATGTGAGGACCAGCAGATTAAAATCCCCACTGCCTCCCAGGAGGCAATAAAAAAAATGAGATGAGCCGATACTCATAGGAAAAATAACCCAAATTTCTAATGTCAAAAGACAGACTCCAAAATGATTGTTCTTCCTCAAAAGTTTATAACAGTCCCACGAAAGCAACAGCTCAGGCATGGTCAAGAAGACAGACTGAATGTCAGGGATTACTAGAAAAGGAGCAGAAACCAGCTTGTCTTTATACAAGCCCACAGCACCTGGTACCTCTGTGTCCTAGTCCCGCAGACAGAGCACCGCTGGGGAAAAACTCAGAGAAAGGCAACAGTGTCGGTCAAAAGGAAATGCCTCTACAGGAAAGCAAGTTGGGACCTACTGGCCTACACACTGCCTACAATGTGACATTGTCAAGATTTACTTAATAAAGGGAGACACTACTTCACTAAAATCTGTTTCTTGTTTGTTTCTTTAACTATTGTGGGGTAGTGCTGAACATAGTCTGCTATAAGGAATTCTTCTCCACACTTAAGTACCAAAGTTTTACAGACTAATTTTTTCACAACTGAAACCAAAAATGTCAATTTTTTCTTGTGTTTGCTATAATGACCCTACATTCGCTCATTAAACGTGAAATAATTCTGCAGGTGAAGATTTTTCCACTCTGTCTCCTTCTCTGCCATTTAGATTTACATCTGAGGACTGAAGATTGGAAAGAGTAGGATGGTGCCAGCTCCAGCTCTGCTTTGTTTTTTCTGACCTCTAGTTAATTTGATAAACCTATCCATGCCTGTTTCCTCACCTGTAAAATGAAGATATACTTATTCAAGAACAGATCACCTGTGGACTGTCTGGGATCAGGTCATGGGTCCATTTTGCTCAGTACCTTCTCTGGAGAACAGCTGTGAGGAAGCACATAGAGATGCAGAGCAAGTAGTGATATTTCCTTGAATACTCCTGCAGCTCTCAAGACTGGATGGGTTTGCAGCACGTATTGTAAAAGTGTTACATGAAGGGGCAGAGTGTTGCACACCAAAGTGATCCTGGAGATCATGAATCTCATGAGAGGCTTGTTATGACAAGGGCTTCAGGACCAGGAAACAGTGCTTAGCATTCTCCCAGGCCCACATAAAGAGGAGGACTGTGTCACCGTTTCTACCATTATAATAAATCCAAGTTTTTTCGTTTAACTCTTAAGTATATCTGTGGCACAGGGATGCCCGAAGCTGCTTCTTCCAACAGAAACCTAAGCAATCACAAAGGGGTGATCCCCTCTACTCCGTGACACAATACAAAGCCCAGATGATAGCGAGGATTTCTTGCACTGCACGCATTTCTCCACTATTAGCTGGTAGTCAGTATATACACAAAACTTTCCAAAACTCCATTTCTTTTCTCAAAGAGGATTACACACTTCCTTTAATGAGTAGGTTTTTTCCTGCCTCTTTCAGCATCTTTAATAAACAACAAAATTTTAACTGCTGCTCATCAAGATGATGGAGACACCCAGTAACACTTATTTTACAATGTAATAAAATAATACTTAACCAAAAGGTAAATAGTGACTTGTGGAGAAGAGCAATATAGCCAAATACATGGTTTCTGATAAAGACTGTATTCCTGTATTTCCTCTCTGCTAATGGCTATGCTGTCACTTGAAACTCCCAAGAAAGACTTATGGCACCTTGTTTTCCTGGAATTAACAGCGGTTGTTTCAAATTAGCTTCCCTTAGCCTGAAAATGAATTAGAAAAGGCCTGTACCCAGCTACATGCCAAACAAGTGCAATTTTGTGAAATCTATTGTCAAGCACTTCAGTGTTGAATGCTGTAGACCCCTGATTAATACCAGGCAGACCAGAGACGGACATATCTCCTTTGTAAGTGATACACAGGGATTAGAAACGTCTGCCTCCAGCAGGGCTAAATAAAAAATATACTTTTTAAATAGGTAGCAGTGCTTTATCTTATTATGGCATAAAAATATGTGCTTTTGTTTATTTTCTAATGGAGTGGGCTTCAATGCTTTCTACGCAAGGCTATGCAAGACCTGCGATAGCCCTTTTGACAGCAGTGTAGCATTTCTAAAACCACTGGGGCTCCAAATGGGCCAAACCTCTCTCCTCGGTTCACAGGGGGAAAATTCTTCATTACGAGGGTGGTGTCACACTGGAACAGGTTGCCCAGAGAAGTTGTGTTTGCCCCATCCTTGGTAGCGTTCAAGGTCAGGTTGGATGGGGCTTTGAGCAACCTGGTCTAGTAGAACCCTTTAAAGTCCCTTCCAACCCAAACAATTCTATGATTCCATGATTTCAGCCAAAAGGCTGTGAAAAAAGGCTTTCCTTCTGGAGCCTCCAACCACAGCAGCAGGTACTGCTGTTGAGTGAGTGCACTTGCTTTCCTTGCTATTTGTTTCCTGTTTAGCTGCTCTACTATTCTACATTATTGCTATATTTATCTTGATTTCTCTACCTACTGTGCAGCTTTTCTATCATCTGCAGCACAGTGCAGTCTGGAGGTGCTCCTTTGAGATTCCAGACACTCAGGACCTAAAAATACGGTTTGTAAACATCAGTTCTATGACCACTTTTTTTTTTTCAGTCTCCAAGGTGAAAGAAATGGGGGCCTTTCTGGTAGCTGCATCTTTTTGAACAGATTCCCAAATTAATCTCATGACTTTGTCCCAACAGCTCAGTGTTTCCTACTGAGTCATCCTTATGTGTGTAGTTTCATGCTTTATTGCTTTTGACATCACTGGGCTGCAGCAGCATTAACCCATCCTTTCTGTGATATTTTTCATTTAATCCTTAGCTTTTACAGCAGTTCCTCATTATGGCTGAAGCCATTATGGTAAGAAGCTTCCCAAAGACACCTACAATTTGGAGTAGCCTCCTTCAGCTCAGAAGCATCCTGATATGGTTTAGATACTTCCCATGAGCACTAATTGATGTTAGGTACCTACTTAGGAAAACCCCAGTTGTAAGTCACATGGGGGAAATCCAAAAGCCTGAGGACACCAGGAGAGATGCAGCTCTGTCTGCTGCTGCTCAGCTTCGGGAAGGAGCTAGGGAGCCCCAGCTCCAGTGACCTGCACTTGGAAGTATGTGAGAGTCAGTAGTGATGGACTGGAAGGATTATGCTTCCCCCATAAACCAAAAAGTCAGGTGTCCAGTAGACCAAGTGATCAGGCAGTGCCCAGCAGGCAACTTCTCTGAATTCAAAAGCAGAGGTTTGAGATCACTGCAGCTTTCCTCATTCAGCTCTTCCTGTGCA
The DNA here is from genome assembly GCA_009867235.2 of Psittacus erithacus. Lineage (NCBI taxonomy): Eukaryota > Metazoa > Chordata > Aves > Psittaciformes > Psittacidae > Psittacus > Psittacus erithacus. Next base: position 25,868 of record WYDI02012148.1, read on the forward strand.
GCAGAGATCCTCTGGTTATTACAGGGTTCAAGAGGTTTCCTGCCATCTGAATTGACAGTCCAGATCTTGTTTCAGGAGCTACCACAACAACGGGGCTAAATCTGCTGTCTGTGTCCTCAGTCAATGTCTTCATGGAATCACCTCTTCTGTTCCACATACCGATCTGAGATTTCATGCTACGAAGCGGTAGGTCAGATTTACCAATCCTATCTGCTGAAAGCCGTCTATACCCAGTGGAGCCCCTCTGAGATCCCCAGGAATATCCTAGCCCATAGCAGATACCACAAAGCTACTCTTCCCCAGCCTCTCAAGCCCTAAAAGATTATCACCAATAAAAAGACCTCTGTTCCTCTTAGGCTCACTGAGCACCCATGAATTGAATAGGCTACATCTTTAGTAAAACTATAGGCCACTGGAAAGTTCCAAAGCTTTCAGTGGATGTGGGAAGAGAACACCTCCTCTGAGACCAGGGGAGACAACAGGGCTCTGCCATAAGCCTCAGTACTCTCCCACCATGGGAATGGGCAGCACCAGAAGGACCAGGTTGCTTCATCATTGTTTACCCTGACAAACATGTACAAAACATAAAGCCTTAAAATTACCTATGTAGCAGAAGGGAAGTGAATCTAGTTGCTGTTTCATTCTCTTCTTTTGGAACAATTAAAAGATACTTCAAAGCACTAAAGGATGTTTCAGGAGGCTGTAGAAGACATCAATACTGAGGACAGAAAGTCACATCTGTATAATTCTGGGAATTAACAGCATTGAATAGCATGGATTTTCCCAGGAAGAGGGGAGAATTATAATTTTCTCATTGAAAAAGAACACAACAAAAAACAACCCAAACCAGGAAACAGACAGTTTGGCCCATCTTTAATAAAGACTGCAAAGGAAATTTCATGGCCAAAAGACAACATATATATCTATATCTATCTATATCTATATCTATCTATCTATCTGTAGGGTTAACATCAACTATAAAGAGATGCCTGAAAAGAAAGACCCACAAAACCAGCTTCCTGGCATGGTTAAAAAACTATTTCTAGATGCTGTTTTAAAAGGTCAAGTGCTCACCACTCCCCTTTTGAACATTATTTTAAAAGATAATTTTAAAATCGCTTTACTGCAAGAGCAAAGTGACCAGGAAGCATAGGCACTGAGACATATCCTGAAGTTGTAACATGGAACTATGGAGATAATATAACACTACCAATTTCTGATGTAGTATGTTTGATTAGTAGATTTTAAATTCCCTTTTTCGGGTCAGGAAGCCAAAAGACAGAGAAAAATAATTTGCCTAGGATTCTTCATCATTCAACACTACTGAGAAATCAAAGGGTTTTAGCTACCCTGTTCTTTCCAGACACAAACAGTGGGAGAAGGGGAAGACCCACAAGTTCATCTCACATTACAACTTACTAACCTGGCTCATCAATACCAACTCAAAACAATTTCACGGAAGGTACAAGTGAGACGAAAAGCCATCTGTCAAAAGCAGGGTTATCTCAAGGTGACTGGCACATCAGCTTGCAGAGAAGCATGGGTTCTGGAGAGAGCTTATAGACCAGATGGTCTTGAACAGGCCTACTTGGCCTTAAGAATAAGCATTTGTGAGGAAAAAAATAGCCCAAAGATAATACTATCTAGCATCCTAAAGGGTGCTTTTGTTTCAGCTGATTCTGCAAGGAATATCTCACTGCTGAGAGACATTTCTAGATAATCAGGAAAACAGCTATGAACATCCACCTTGATGCACATGAACATTAGAACAAATTAATAATATGCTTCAGGAACAGCAGTTCCTAAAATATCAGAATAAGTCTTGCTGGTATTAGATCTACCAAACCCCAGTGTTTCAAAAGCCCTTTTTTTTTGCGTATATTCTTGCAGCGCTTTCCAAATCCACTGTTTTTTAAATCTAGACCTGTTAAAAGATGCAAAAATTATCTTTACATTTTTATCATAGCCTTAGACACTCTGTATTCAAAGCATACATTCATATTCTTCCAAGTTAGATTCAAGTGCAAACATCAGGTAAGGAATTCATATACACACCATGGTGCTGCAGGAAATGTCCTTAAGAAGCTTTTGCTAATTATTCCCTAATAATTATTTCAGCTCATCTACATTACTCCACCTTGATTCACTGACAGATACTGAAGCAGCAGACACTAAATGATACACTATAATACACAAACTAGAATATGCTTCTAGCAAACATATGAAATTGCACATGAACATCACATTTCCAACTTATGAGCTGTACTTAATTTTTCCTGATAGAGAGGGATTTTTTTTTTATTTTTGTTTGCAGTAAAACAGCCATAAAGGGAAGCAATGCAAATCACGATCTCCTCAGAAAATGTAAACCTAACTTTTAAGCATCATATATGGATTTTCAAAGCAAAAAGCATTAAAAAAACCCCAATAAAGATGTTTCTGGAAGGAGAAAACTCATTTACCATCAACTTTCTTGCCTTTATTTTGCATTGATTTTTTTTCCCTTCCCAGTTTATTTAGTCCTAAGTGTGTTTGTGCCTGGTATACCATACTGGCAATTCAGCACAGAAACAGAGTTATGTTTTTGAAGACCTCTCTTCATCTCTATTCTCTATTGTAACAGCCCAGGTTCCTATAGAAACAGAGAGTAAAGAGCAAAAGCATAAAATACAAATGAAGAGGTCTAAGCTGGCAGTTTTACATTTTATTAGACATATAAACATGGCAGGCACTGGGTATGGGTTCCTTTCTAAAGGAGAAGCTAGATAATGCTACACCTTATCAAATGAATACAGGGCATATAAATCTTACAGACTGAAGTAATCAATTGCTGAGTATTACCAGGTTGATACTGCATTCTGGAATTGAGTCATTTTTTAAATTATTAATTTTTTGAGCAAGCAAAATACTTTTTCCTTATCTGCAGATCTGATCCTGAATCCCCCAACTACCCCAAAGCTTTTGATTCTCATCTATTGAGACTGGAGCTTTGCACTGCGGTAATGGAGCAACAAGCACTAATTTCACAGGGGATTAGGACCTTGTAAGGTGGACTTTGGAATTGTAAATTAATATTGGTGTATAGACTGAAGTCCTCTGAAAAAATGCCTCCATTGTAAAAATGGTTTTCTGAGTAAACACTAGTCCAGATACTTTCTTAATGCTTTTGAAGAAGTTGATGTATTTTGAATGTATTCCTGGGTTATTTTAACAGAACTAGCTTCAAAAATACAGCAAAAGGGGTTTCTTAAAGATGCAGGACTTCAGGAAAATTAACAATTTGATTGCTCTGGTGAGCTGCCAATATGATAGTAGGGTTCTTCACATCATAACAAGGTCACTGAAAATTGGAGAGAGATACTAATGCAACTTAAATTATTTCAAGCTTTGAACAGTTTTTAGAAATCCATAATAAAATATGATCAAGTATATGCAAATGCAGTAATTTTTATTAAAGACACTTTCAAGCACTCATATACAAATATCCCATTGGTGTTTCTCTTTAAGCACCCTCATGCTGCCTCCAAAGGAGTGACAGAGCCCCAGCAGTAGCAGTGATGCTGTTTGCTAGAAGTGTTCCTCTTCTAAGCACTTCAATCCACTAAAACTTACAGAAAATTAGGAAAATTTTAAAATAATTAATGTGAGTATGATTTCTTTTTTTCAAGCCAAACTGTGGCATCCAACATTCACTGACTTGAAAGGGGAATTCATTATCAGTGGCTTCTGTTGAGTTCCTGAGTGATATGGACCCTACAGCTCATCTTTCCATGTTTGTCTTCTCTGTTACATGGCATAGGAGATGCTGAAGGTCAAAGAAACATTTGAATTTCTTTCCCCAACCTCTGTTCAAAACAATACTGCAAAATGCTTGGAGCCATTGAAAGAGACTCACTATAAAAGGACCTTCACTCAAGAGACTCCTACCTCTGTACATGCCCTCCTAAACCCATCACCAACCTTTATGCACTACGTTAGGAAATAGAAGGTACAGGACGGCTTTTTTCCAGCCTATATATCTTCTATTTCTCTCCTAATAAGTCTGAATATTGTTTCCATTTCTAGGAGCAACTGGTGGTAGCTGTCCTGTATAACAAGGCAATGATAAAAATCTTCCTTCTTTAAAAAAAGTAGAGGTTGAAACACACATATAAATAAGAGAAAATACTCTTAACTTTGTTTCTACATTTAACAATTTCACTTAAAACAGGTTTAGGATACCAGAGCTTTGTTTTAGTTGATTGGAAGAAAAGAATATAGTTATATTTCATTTTAGAGGGAAATTTGTAAGGTGCTGAGCATGGTCTATAACCAGAGGAAGGTTGCTCCCAGCACTCAGTCTTGCAGGACTTTACCCTTTGCAAAGGCTGCAACCATAAAACTTGAAAGTTATTATTATTATTGTTGTTGTTATTATTATTGTCAGCCTTGTTACTTAACAAAGGCACATTTGAAGCAGCAGTCACCCCATGAAGGTCTTGCTTTACCAAGACATGAACTTTGCAAACACATTTGCTTGTTGATACATTATTTTTTCACAAGCAGGTCATGCCTTCAACTAAGCACATGTCCAAATCTGACCCAGATGTAAAATATACAATTCAACTATCACAAAGTTATTCAAATAGCTTATTTGGAGCCTGTGGGGTTGATAATGGTTGATAACAAAACATCTTTCAAAGCTAAATTTAAGGCAAAGGCATTCATTTCCCTAAGTGTATGAAATCAGAAAGCAAGCTAGGAAGCTGTGGAAATTTGAGGAAATATTTAATGTTTCAAAGTAGCCAAGTAGTTACCTTTTTCTTTTTTACTTTTTTTGCCAAAACAGCACCCATAGAGACTCCCTGGCAATTTCCTTCCATGTTAAGAGTCACAGCCATATAGTGGCCTGCTGCAAGCCCATTTCTGATTATTGGCTCCTAAAAGAATTTCAAGCAATAAGAATTACATTTTGCCATCCAAGATGAATTATATCACTTCTGCACGGAAACAGCCCCCAAATGAAATAGCAATAGCTATCTATTAAATTTGCAGTATGCGAAAAATGCACCTTTATTAGAAAGCATCTTCTTAAAGCGTAAAGGATTAGGAAATGCACCAAAGTCTGGCAAAGCTTGTGATTTAATCCAAGACTAAGATCAGTATAAGGATCTGAACATACACCTGTATTTCTGAAGGGTTTGGGTGGAGGTACAGCACAGTTATGCACAGTAGATCATCAAGAGCCAAGTAAATTGCAATTCCACAAATGCTTTTTAAGCCTCATTGCATCAGACTAATCCCTTGCTTTCCTATCAGCAAATTGTTATTGGATGTCTTTTATTGAGAAACTTGACAATCATACCTGAATATGAAGAAAACCTAAGAGATATTAAAGACAGAGTCCAAAAACATCTGTATGTGATGGTACACGGAGCAGATAGAACTAGGAACACTTCTTTCTCATTACTAAAATTAATTTTAAATACAGCAGCAAATGAGATACTTTTAACTAATATCAGAAATTAAATTACAATAGCCCTATTACAAACCTGCAGAAAGTTTTACATTAATGTCCAATATAATAGCAAGATCAGACTTTGATCTTCTCTTTAAAGGTATACAGACATGGAGCTTACTCTCATATTCAAAATTTCATGTTATCTATATTTTTTGATGTTTTACCATGCTATAGCTATGTAAAAGCTGTGGGATCAGTTAAATAATGAGAACAGTTTTTCTTTTTTCTTTTCCTTTTTTTTCCTTTTTTCAGATGATTTAAAGATTTAATGCTCAGCACTTCTCAAATCATTTAATGGAGTACTCAGTCAGGCACTGAGAAAATACAACAAATGCAGCCAAGGGCAAATGAATGTAAGTGGAGCACAGCATAGTCAGGATAAATAAGCGCACTGCCTAGCTGTGGGCTTTGGGATGCCCTAAGTGCTGCAAAAAAGCAAATCTAAAAAATAGTATAAAAAATACCAGCAGCTTCTCAGGATCTATCAACAATATTGGAAGCATCAGGTTTTTTTAAATAAACCTCCTTTACTCAGTGTTATGGCATAAAGTATTGTAGTGGCAGGTTGTCACCTTACCATTGCACTCGGTGACTGCTGTGCTGTGTAGGTCCCACAGCTGGCTGCAGCAGCAGTGAAGGCAGAGACCCATCTTGGCAATATCATTTGCTCTTCTGCGGTGCCTCTTGGCCTGCCTTTGATTTACTGCTTAATGTTTGGCAAAATTGAGAGAAATCAAAATGAGAGGGTCTTGCAGTTGAATGTTGGCAATATAGGTGACACAACACTGCCGATATTGCAGTTACTGATTAAGTATTCTTTACAGGGAAAAAGAGAAAGAAGGAAAAAGGGTTTTTTTTGGCAGATCAGCAGCTGGTGGGATGGAGGTGTCACCAGTAACTTCAGAGTTAAGGCTGCTCTGAGTTTTTCACTTACAGTGGGATTTAATTTCTTCCATTTCACAGTTCAGTGATTGAATTTCATCTTTGAATTTGACACAATTACTGTTCAGGGGTCCGCTGAATTTGCTCTGCAGTTTTTGAGTACCACACTTACTAACTTTTGCAGGGGAAACAATTCATATTCATTCATCTTTGAAATATGGACCTCCACCATCCACTCTTTTCCCTCCTTGTCCTGTTTAAACAACTGCATACATCAACATTTCAAAACTTCGGAGCTATTCCTATCACATCTGAACCTGGGAAGTTCATTGGGTGAATGGGAATGAACTTCTTTGCAACACATTTTCCAGCTCTGCCAAGACAATTTGGCAGCAGAGAGATGGTGCTCCCACACGTCCTCCCCTCATACCTTCCTCCCAGACCTTCGCTGGGTGCCTGCATCATCCACATACTTGCCCTTCAGCTGCCACTGACTACATTACCCTCTTTCCCTTCCCCTAATGCTTGGACATAAAAGTGAGGTCTAACCTAACTCCTAGTGGGTCTCATATGAGTTGGTGACAGCTCCCACACTGGAAAATCCCCACATGATTCCACAACTATTTCTAGCAGTTTCAGAAATCAATAGCTTTCTGTAGCAGAATTATCAAAGTTTTTATAATATGTTTGATTTCATTCAAGTGCCTTTTTGTTATTTAAATCAGAAGTTGCAAGCAAGACAAATAGCCCATCTTCCAGTGGCTTAATCCTTATAAAACTATTCAGATAGATCTTCAGGACAGCTCAAAAATGTGCTGGATAACAAATGTACAGGCCCAGAAACTGTGTTAAAATGTTTTAATGCTACCTTTGCCTCAACCATCCAACATATGCCAAAGTTTCTGTTTAAGGCTACCAAGACTGTGCTACACGAAGCTCTAAATGACTGTACTTGGATTAGTATTTTTAGCACCTAGTGAAAAAAGTATTTAGATAAATGCCAAACCTACATTTCCATCAAGTACTACTATGTACAACTGATACTGCCAAGCACCTGGATGCATTTGCCACAACATTTTTCTGTTTCCTCTAGAATGAGACTCATTATCATCAGAAAGCTTTCTGCTGCATTCTTATTTCATCAGTACAGGCCATAATTCTATAAAACAAACGCAGTAAAATATTATAATAGCAGCCTGCTTCAAAGGCACTGATTTTTTTCACTAGCACTTCCATCTGACATATCCCATTATCATATTGAAAGGTCAAGTTAGCAACAGGAAAGCATATAGATTATTACCTAAATAAAAATGACCTGGTTTTAAAAGCTAATTTAAAATAGCCGTTGCAAGTGACACAGTGCATTACACAGTGCATTCTCTCAGGAGGAAAGCAGCCATAAAGTCTACCCAGTACATATCTCTACATGAGCAATGCAAGTCTGCAAGCAAATAGCAATTCACTTTCCAAAAAGAAAGCCATAATTTAGCAGTCTCCACTAACTTCATTTAGGGCTATCACCCTGCATGCTATCTTGGTGAGCTCTGGCCTTTTAAAATGTTTTCTGACACCTTATTTTCTTAGTAAGCATCTATTTTTATAGCAGTTGGGAAAATTCAATAGCTAGACTTGGATACAAAATACCAGTGGCTTCAGGATGAAGCTACAAATCATTTAAGGCTAGCCTCTGTTATAAACAGAATTCTCCAGCAGAAACAAAAAAAGTCCTTGCATACCAGAGGCCAAATAATGTAATCTAAAATTTTATTTTTTTCTAAACAGCTAGATAGTTAAAGTCATACAAACTTAACAGGCATCAATGATCAGTTACAACTTCTCCACAGCACCCACCAAATAGAATGGTTTTAATTATTTCAACATCTTAAAAGAAACTATCACATCTGCTGCTTTTGGTAGCATTAATGAGCTTTTCCCCCCTCTTTTTGCATATCTCATGAGGTTTTCCCTAAGTCTGGCCCCGCAATGTCTTTTTCCCTACACACATATATTCCTCTGACTATGTCTTACTAATACTTAGATTTGTCCATGAATAGTAAGCTTTCAACTCCCAAAGAAAACTTTAACTTAAAATAACTCTCACAGACAACCTCATAAAGCAAAAGAAAAGGCTGGTATAGAAAGGAGACACATGTAGAGCCAGCAGTATCCCTTCAAGTAACACCACCAAGGAGCCATACAGGACACTCAAATATTTCCTCCTGTAAACATGCTAGCAAGGTAGAAACTAGATGTACTGGAGGATACAGCAATTTCATCCTGCAAAAACCACACAGGATGGGGAAAGCCTTTGACAGCAGATGGCACCGGCACACTAGCCACCAAGAGACGCCAGGAGCAGGCTTCACTCCAGCCACCTATAGGAGCACTTGCTTACGGCCAAGAACAGAAAACTTCCTAAGCTGGTATTTTCAAAAAACCTAGTCCTAAAAGGCATTGTAGTACATAGTACCGTTTTGTAAACATCGAATGAAAGGAAAAAAAGATGGGGAACCATTCCACCTTACTCAAACTACAAAGCCATATCTATACCTTTCTTGTTAGAATAAAGTAAATTTCACCTTTATAATCAGGTTGGAAGGGGAAAATGATGTACAAAGAATGCATATAAAACCAAAAAAATATTACTAGCCACTTTCTGCAGCAAAACTAAGTCAAGAAACTGCTAGGATGCTTTGAATATATGTAGTGAGAGAGGAGGTGTAAAGTGAAAAAAGGGACAACTCTGACAAGTGAAACAAAAGGTTTGGACAGAGCTTTTTATTAAAGCACAGCAGAAGTAAAGATGAAGGGTGTCTGGAGCAAGAACTGCTATGAAAGGTAAAGGCATCTTATACCTACACAAAGGTCATTTCCCCTCCAGTCCTATGAAAAAGGGACAATTTTGTCTGTAAGTACTGAGATGTATTCCCCCAGAGCTGCAACGCAGCTGGAATGGGAGTGGGGGGAGTGAGGAGGGAAGCAAAAAGTGCAATCAAAATAGCTTATAACTGCAGAGATCCTGGAGCAACAGCATGAAGGCACCATGTCTGGACTTTGAAAGGGTATTAATTTCAAGCCTCACTACCACAGAGGATCAAAATCAGCAGATAATTCTGGATGTGGCAGGAGAAAAAGAGGGCAGGACCCTGGTCATTTGAGTGGATAGGCTTTGCTCGGCCAGGCAAAGCCCAGGCAGATGCCTTTTTCCAGCTTGGTGGTGAGGGCCACGTTATTGCTGTCCTTGTCTCTGTGCCACAGGAGAGACCTCATCTGATAACCTTGTTCGTGGTGAAAGTAGTGTGCAGCGGAAAACTTCAGGGGTTTCTGGACAAGGAAGACATCAGCACAAGGGGTTCATGTGCCTGGAGCCAACAGTGTTTGCTGAACCCTCACCGCACTCAGCACCAACAACTGCAGTAGAAACCACCTGTTTCCTCTTGGATTTATGAGAACTGCAGTAGTGGCTCTATCTAGAAATAATCTACAATTAATTGGGTGTCTACTCATTTAGGTAGCTCCTTTATGCCGTTAATACCAATGTGGCTGGGCCTGATGCTGGGACACATGTGCTGTTCTGCTGAAACTCCTTTTTTTCTCAGAATGTGAAGCAAATTAAATGTTTGCCTCTCTCCTTCACCTTTTCTCTGGTAAGGATGTAACCATAATATTCATTAGTCAATGAATTTAACTTATCTGAATACATCTGAAGTGTAGAATATTAATTATATAGTCTCACAGATGATAAGTCAATCTGAAGGGGGCCTACAAGGATGCTGGATGCTGGGGAGGGACTATTCATTAGGGACTGTAGTGACAGGATAAGGGGTAATGGGTTCAAACTTAAACAGGGGAAGCTCAGGTTAGATATAAGGAAGAAGTTCTTTACTGTGAGGGTGGTGAGGC
>WYDI02012150.1:0-32234 GCA_009867235.2 Psittacus erithacus
CCCATCCCTGGCAGTGTTCAAGGCCAGGTTGGACACAGGGGCTTGGAGCAAGCTGCTCTAGTGGAAGGTGTCCGTGGCAGGGGGTTGGAGCTGGATGAGCTTTAAGGCCCCTTCCAACCCAAACCAGGCTGGGATTATATGACAGGCTGGTTTTAGCATGCGTGCATCAGTAGCAAATCTCACCACCATCCTTCTCCACGCACACGACACTACTCGCTGCACTTCACACCAAAAGTTGAGTTATCCTGCGGGCTTTGAGACGCGCATCATTTTGCAAGCAGACTGCAGCAGTCAGTTGAAATGCTCCTTACATGAGCTCTAGATAAAATGCAGGGTGAGTAGACGGGAGAGAGGGAACTATATTATCCTTTCTCTCTAATAAGAAGCGGTACAGAAAGAGAATACAGTATACAGCTCACTTAACTAATTTTCTAACCAGCAGTCATTGCAATGTTCTCTCTAGGATTAGAAGGGACAAGGGTAGAGGCAGAATAATAAATCCAGACCGGCTGTTTGCAAGCTACAACCATATCATTATACGAAGGAGTTTAAAGACACCCACTCTGGGGAGAACAAAAATCAAAACCAGAGGCCATTTCAGCCCACCAACGGCAGCACAATTAATTAAAATTTAATTCAAGAAAAAATAAGTTTCAGATGCCATCTGAATAAAATCCTCCATGCAAGCAGTCCTCTCTGGGGCTGTTGCTGCCGGTACCCTGATTTGAATGGGAAGATGCATCAGACGTAACCTGTTTCCCACCTGCCACTGCTCTCTGGCACATCAGTCCACATCTGCAGTCAATGCTCTTCTCTTACCCTATCCCAGGGAACATGCCGTGGGAGGTGGAAAGCAGGATGAAAGCTGGCATGACTGCACCCATGGCTCTTGGGACCCATTCAGCTTTGGCCAATTCTGCTCCTTGCTAAGCTTAATGAAATAGCAGTCCTGGTTTAGCTTAAAGCCAGGGATTGCCACAGCACTGCCACATCCCTTTGTGATGTTGGGCCATGTGCACACAGTAGGTTGAGAGCATTTCTGCAATGTACTGCATTGCCCGTTGTATAGCATCAGCACGGAGAGGGCATTTGCCTGCTGCAAGCCTGCTGCCAGCCTTCTCTGCTGATCCCCACTGTTGTCACCCCTCTAGCAGCTCCTGCCATGCCCCCACAGAGCAAATCCTGCCCCTTATCCTCTCATAGTACTGTTGGGCAATCTCCCTCTAATGCAGCATGAGAGCCCTGGTATCATTTCAGTCACCATTCGAAAGCAAGCAGAGGACTTCAGGGGACTTACAATTCCTTTCTGTACTTTTCATTTAGATGAGATTCCCAAAGGATCACAGGAGAACCCAGATGATCCAGGCTGCGCCGCATCCTTATTAGATTAGACAGCATCCACTTCCCCCAGGCCACAACCCCAAGGACGCGGAATTACATGAGTTTTCCATCTCTCCCTTCCTGTTATAATCAATGGTAAGAAAATGAAATGCTGATAGGGGAAAAGAGTTATGTCCCTGGAGGCACATCCCCACCCCAGAGCACTTGGTCCCCTTTGGTTGCTTATAGCAACTCAGGCTTTTATCTCTCCTGCTCCCACTCCTACAGATGTGCAGTGTCATCTCCTGGAATAAAATCCTAAGGGAGTAAATCTCAATCTCAGAGGTTTATCTCCCATAAATCAGTATTACTCTTCTGTCCATACTGTGCCTGCTTTCCCCCTGTATCACTTCCCAGGCACTCGGGGAGCGCTCTGCTGCCTCACCCAATAGGCAGGATTACTCTGGGTTTAGCCACCAGAACTGATTTGCCACTTCTGTATCTCCCACCACCACTTTACTATGTAACTGCATAATTATTTACCAATGTCAAAAGCACATCCAGATTAGAGGAGATGAAGCTCAGAGTGTCTTTGAAGAGATGCTTAGGAAGGGCTTGCTATGACACAGATACACCTGCAGGCATGGAGAAGAGGAGATGGGGACGCTTTTCTTTCAGAAAGGGTCTCCAGAGGCTCTTTAGCCAAGAAAATGCAGTGGCATTATTAAAAATTGTAATCGTGTCATCAAAAGAGACGGCAGGAGGCAGGCAGAGCTGAGGGTGGAACAGGGGAGATGGGGATTGCTTTACTGCAGAGGCAGTAAATGGCATTTGGAGATCGATGCAAGAGAAGGTACCTGGCATCTTCTCACTGACTTCAGGGAAAGGGGGATCAGGCCTTAAAATATCAAGAAGATGCTGAGTTTGCCCTACTGGCAATACTCTTGATTTACACTAATGTCACAGAATCACAGAGTGGTTTGGATTGGAAGGGGCCTTAAAGCTCCTCCAGTTCCAGCCCCTGCCATGGGCAGGGACACCTTCCACTAGAGCAGCTTGCTCCAAGCCCCTGTGTCCAACCTGGCCTTGAACACTGCCAGGGATGGGGCAGCCACAGCTTCTCTGGGCAAGATCTGCTACCTGAAAGCATCCAGATGTGTCCATCTGTATGGTCCTTCAGGAAAGAGGAAACAAGACCTTTCAATCAATGCTTATTTGCCTGTATGTGAGGGAAGCAGGTCTTAGATCTTCAGCATTGCATGATGCCTCATGTTATACCCCTATGAAAGGATCTGTCACCTTTGCCCAAATTGGCCTCAAGGTATTGCTGACACCACCTTGCACCACCCTCCTTCATCTCCCTTCTCCAAGGTGCTCCCATCCCTATGGATACGCTGCTCCATCCTCCCCAGCCAGCACCCAGGGCTCGCTTTTATTCCTGGTGCAAGTCAGGTCATTGCAGCGAGAGCCTCGGAGGCGAAACCGCTTTTAAAAGCCACTTAATAAAGCCAAGCAGAAAATCTAAAGTGAGTTAAAGGAAACTAATGTGAATCTCAATTCTTAAAATTCATAACATTCATCAGTGTCTCTGTGCAGCAGCACAACAGGAGTCAACATCGGCTCCCAGTGACTCTGCAGCTCCTGCCTGCGCTGCTGCCAGCAGAATCCATCCCTCTGTCACTGCTTCTGCTGTCTCAGGGCATGTTAGATGGATGTCTGAGCCACCTCTGCCAGGATCTTTTCTCTTGTAAGAGGCAAAGATCCTCTGCAATCTAAACAAGCAGGACAGAGGCACGTCCCGGTGCTCTGGGAAAGACAGCGGTTGCTGGAGCTCTTTTACATGCTGTTCATCTCTGCCATTCCCTGCAAGTCACACAACTGGAGCTGCCAGGAGGGGAGGGATAATCACCTCTGTGCTCCAGTCCTCCCTCCAAAGCAAAGCGCTTCTAAAATCGGCAGTGCAGAGGTGCCAATTGCATTTGAGATGTGTTTTGAAATGCTGCTGAGGGTCAGAGGAATGACTCTGGAAATGGCATCTTGTTACTGCACACACTCAGTTTGTAGGCAAATCCCACCCCCCTTCGAGTCATCTCTGCAGGGCTGGCTGACAGAAATAAACCCACAGGCCTGGATGTTCAGCTCCAGGGCTCCTGCACCCCTATGGGGGCTCAGACCTTCCACATCTGTGCTGCCCAACAGGGAGAGCCCTATGGCTGCTCCAAAGGCTTTGTAGCTGCAGGGATAGTGTCCAGTGACTTCATATACCACTAAGCATGATGCTGTGGGTAATAAGTTAGAGCAGTGTCTGGCTAAATAGGGGGAGGTAACGTGAATCACCAGGGCTGGACCAGGGCAGTGGTATCTGCAATGTAGGGTAGCTCTCTGGGCTGCAATAAGCCACAGTGGTGAGCACCAGCTCAGGACTAGGATGGTTTAAGAGGTGACCTAGTGCAGGGATGGAGGGGCTGTGCAGTAAGTCCCTTTCCAGCCTGCTGGTTTATTTCTGGGGGTATAGAGCATTATGACCCTCTTGACTTGGGGAATGATCCTTGTGACTTGCCTCTGATCAACCCCCTAAAAACACTCCTCTAAACTTCCATTTTCTGAGCCTTTTTCTGCTCTAACATCCATCAAACCATTGTCTTTTTATTCCTTCTTCCTCTTGCAAAGACTTCGCCCCAATTTGCTCCTCCAGATGAGGCCAAAAGTTGCTAGCATTTATCACTGTCACCAAAGTATCCCTTTCCTCTGTTTGCTGACACTTCTCCCACTGATCCCAATTTCTGCCTGCCTTTCCTTCAATTCATACAAATTCCCCATGCAACTTTGGAGCATCAATTTCATCAGTTTCAGCAAATGGGCAGCAGCCTGGTGAGTGCCAGGCCCTGCCTCATCTCCTCGCTGACTGCCTGCCTCCAACACACAGTGTCCCCACTGCTCCCACACCAGATGAACGAAACTCTGTCAGGAGATGAGTGAATGAAGAAGAAAGAGCTCATTCCCTTTTCCAGACTCCTCCCGAATCCACAGGAATTCAGCTCTTGGTCAATAGCATTAGAGGGAGCATCACAGGAGTCCCAGGTTCAGCACATTTAAGCACTGGTATTTATGTGTAGATCACATTTAACAAAGCCCAAATTGGCAAAGGAAATGGCAATGGTCCTGGGAACCCTGAGAAGGGATGCAGGATGCAGTTTATGTGACCAGGTACATGGATCTCACCAGCAGGTCACAGAGGGACTTCAGTGTAATCCTTCCTATGCTTAAAGTCAAGCATGTATTTAACCACTTGGAGACCAGGGTAGTCCTTCTGCTCACCAGCCTGCTGTTGCATTGCCTTGCTGGTGTCTGGGAGCATCGCAGAGCTGGTCCTAGCTAAACACTGCTCCATCTGCCCATGCCTGCATTGGCATTTCAATTTCAGTGCTGACATCAAATGAATAACTTCTCCACAGCCCTTTGCACCTTCCACCCCATCCACATGTTGCTCCTCTGCACCCTTGGCTTATGGGGCTGCTCAAAGGTGAGGAGGGAGAAATCTGTTAAAGGGAGGATTGTTAAAGCCCTGAAAGAAGGCACATGAGGATGCTACTTATAACCCTTCAGTTTCCTAGCATATGATAACTGCCTCCTAAAATATTAAACAAATCATGTCATACGATCCTAAAAATAGGCTTCCCAGTTGCACTCTGCTCTCTCCTTCAGGTTTCTTGGCAGCTCTGGTTTAACCTTTTCTGGCATTTCACTGATTGTAGCAGCTGCTTTTCCAGTGGATTGCAAAACCTGATGCCCTTTCCCCATGTACACGCATATATGTACGTCCCTACACACACCACTTGGCTTTCCCCACGTTTTGGTACAAGAATCGATTCCCCACTATGCAAATTCATGAATCCATCTGAGAAGATCAGAGGAATTGATGCTAACATACAGCGCTGCATAATCCCAACCTCTTTTTAGCTCTTCCACCACCTCTGTCTGTGCCAGGCCCCTCCAGGCCAAGACAGAAGATACACACACCCATGGAGATTTTGGAGAAGTCAATGAGCACATGTACCCCCTGCGGGTTTAGGAGCACCCTGACTTCATCCCTTCCTTTCTGCTGCTGCAATGCTAATGGCTGGAGTTCTATAAATATTTGATTGACCTGTCACTGCCATGCTGCTCTCATTTATCACTTGCTCAAGTCGGATCCAAATTACTTTGGAGTATTTTGTACCGTCTTTCACAGTGTTCAATCCTTTCCCTGCCAACCCACACTGCCCTTTTTGACACAGCACTGCCTGCAATGAAGCAGCACCTGAGAACAGCCCCTCCTGGGCCAGGCAAGAGCTAAAGTGCTCGGGGAAGTGGGACAGAGAAAGCGAACCTAAAGAGATGCAGAAATCACCCCAACCGGGCAGGGTGCTGCGCGAAGGGTGAACTCGCCCAAGGCTCAGTGTGAGGGAGTGCATACTGCAGCGTATGAGATCAACAGCCCCTCTCTGCAATTGCCATAGTGCTGAGTCCCACAAGAGGATTACAGACTTACAAGAAGTACAGGTAATTTGCTCGTCGTTACCCACAGGAAGTGAGTAATTCTGCCGCGCTCCCCGCTCTAATCAGAGCCTGGGTATTTCACTAGCGAGGGCTTTGGAATAAATGAGGAGATGCAGTCCGTACAATCAAACCCTATTCTGTTCATTTTCGCTCCTGTCTTCTTTAGATTTTTACGTTTGGGATGAAATCAGTGAATTTTAGGGCTTGCTGAGATTGAAGTGACTGCGTTCAGTGATGCAGCCCCTGAGCACGCAGAGGCCGGCGCTGCTTTGCTCCGGTAGCTATCCCTCCTGGGCTGCTGCAAAAGCCTTTCTCCCCATGCTGCCACATCTGCTAACCCTGGTTTGATCCCCCGTGCTCTGCTCCAGCACCCTCACAGCAGTCCAGCCCCGCAGCTCTCCCCATTATACCACACAGCCTTTTACTATGGACCTTACCCTGCAAAACCCCAGGGTTAAACCAGCTCTGGAAGCTCGCGGGGACTCGGAGTGTAGGTGGTGTGTAAACCCCATGGGCTGGGTTGCCTCTGCATAAATAAATCCTTCTCTCAGCCCTCAAACCCCAAAAGCCTGACACATTGAACTACCTCTACCATTAGAATTACCCCTCTCATTAGCTTTCCCGCTCCACCTCCTCCCTTCCACGTGTCAGCAATACACCGATCCATCCTGCTTAGCCCAGCTCTTACCTATATTCCAATTACTTTTTCATCTCCCCCACCGGCTGTTTTCAATGCTATTATCTGCTGCATTTGCTGGATCTGCCTTTCAAGCGTTTGACTGATGCCTGATTCCTGTAACCAGAACATGTCTGTTGATTGGACTGTCAATGGATTTCTTGGCAGAAAGGGCATTGGGCCTTGCAAATGTGAAACTGTATTTCAATCTCATTTAGGAGGAAAGAGAAAGGAGAAAGAAAAATATCCTAAAGCCACATTTTCCCTTGCTCTCTTTGAACAAGTGCTTTAAGTAAACAAGCGTTTTACCTTTTTCTAATAAGGTCATTTGTGACATCACTTTCTTCTCCTATAAAGGAACATTTTGTGCTGTGTATTTTCAGCACTGGAATGCTCATCTTTATTTTCTTACAAGTTCTCCTCCGGGGAAGGAAAGAGAGGAGAGTGGGGAGGGAGATGTACATCCATCCCTGCCCGCAGCGATCCCTTGCAGTAACAAGAGCATGGGAAGTGTCTCCTGGCCAGCCTGCCTCATGCCTGCTCACAGCCAGAGAATGCACCTTTGACTTTCCTAAATAACAATGCAGTTACCTTCAGGAGCTGGCAGCCAAAGTACGTGCTGAGAAATGGGCACCATTAAGAAGAAATTATCCACTTTCAGGGAACAGCCAATGTGTTAAGTTGCAAAGGAGGAGAAAGATCCCAGCTCTAAACCATGAGACTGGCGGTGGAAGAATGGTTGCTTCCAGCCCAAGGATGGGGAAATCTGTTGTTTGAAGGAGAAGCTGGATCCATTCTGCTCCTTGTGCTGTACCAGTGCAGACACCATGCAACCATACATCGTGCCATACATAGCAGCCACGCATGAGCCCCACTGCTGGAGACCTGAGCTGAAACCCACCTGCCCTTGTCACCCGCCTGTGGCCGAAGCAGAGCACCAGAATTGCTGCTATCACCTTGAACTGCCAAAAGCCCTGAGGTCGGGAGCTGTGTTTGCAAGGCAAAGTCAAAGGTAGGGGAAAGAAAGGACAGGAAAGACCGAGGCATAAATACATTTCCTGATGTTGGCTTCCATCAGTCTGTACCTTTAGAGCTGGACAGATGAGTTCTCACACACTAAGTATACTTTCTCCACTGGCTTATTAAGAGCTTTTCAACACAAGATGACTGTGATCTATGCAGAAAGAGCCAGATTCTGTTTAACATCAGAGGCAACCTTTGATATCGCACTAAGCTATAGAGAGCACCTTGTGACATTTCCATCTCTAAATGCAAGCCCAAGGAGCCCACCAGTGAGATAAACAGGGACACGGCCGAATCACTGGTGCTGGCAGGACTGTGTCTGAAAACATTAGTGTGTTCAAACTCAGAGGCTTCTGGAAGACAAAAACAACCCTGGAAGACTTGGAAATGGACCTGGTGGGCTTACAGCGCTAAATAAATAACAGTACAATCAGGGAACTTGAAAGATGACAGCGTTTTCTAGGTCACCTTGTCTTTGTTTTCCCCCTTGGCCAATACAGAGTGTTTTGTAGACTGTAGCCTTGAGAGCTCCTTCCAAACCACCCCTAAATGTTACAAGAAATGCAGTTTGACAACTGCTTAGTGGATACGCACAGGCATTGGCTTTGTAGGTGCTGAAGCTGTTGGAGCAGAGCTGTTAATCTACGCAAGGATGTTTGGAATATTTATTACCTTTTTAAGAGGAACGAGCTTGGGAAAAACGAGTCTGGCAGCAGACTGTGCAGAAAACTGCTCTCTGAAAAGGGATGGGTAATCACTTTCCTTCCTCCTAATGGCCCTGACCCATTGCTCCTCATCCTCCTCCCCTTCCCTGTGTTCTTCTGGGTGGGGTGAGTCAGCCCAGATGTGGAAGAGGGGATGGACCTGGCTTTAGTGCCCTTCCAATGCTTCCTGGTGAAAAACCTGCAAAAAGAGGCAAAACTGGAATTTGCTACCTAAAAGCCACAGCAGAGACAAAGCAGAGCCCGGGGCTGGGATTTCTGCAGGGTCAGGTCCATTTCTTCTTCTTGTGGAGGGAATGAAGTTTCTTCCTTATCTTTCTCCTGCCTCTTCCAGCAAAGACCTTGCACAATCACAGGCAGTTGCAGTGAGGAAGGAGTAAATATGTCAGGAAACACAGACCTAGTGTAGCATCTGTCATCCCCTTTGGGTCAAGTGGTGGTCTCAACGATGGGTCATTATGGAAGGAACTCAGAGAGAGTGGAGCCAGCACATCTGCCAGGAGACAGGTCACTCCTACGGAGGTGACCTGGGCTTTCAGCTCAGAATCCTACTCTGGGAAGGCAAAGTAGGCTCAGGAGAGGCATCTTGGCTTCCCCAGTGAGACCTGAAGGCAACGCATGGCTTCACCACAAGTGATCTGCAGAAATCCAGACTAGTTCAGGCCTAGCCCTGGACTTCTGCATTTTACAGCTGGTTATGTCCAAGCCTGAATCTTGTTTCTCAGAGTCACATTCAAAACATTCCAGCTTCAGGCAAAAACCCTCTTAGGCTCCCTTGCTGAGCCCTAAGGAAACAGGGATGGGATAGGAGGCAGTTTTAGGTGCTATGGACTCAGCGCCATGATATGTGGACGCTGAGCCGGGTGCTAGGAGCCAGGAGAGCATCAGCAGTGGTGACCACAGGTACCACCTCGTTATCCTGCCAATGTCCTTCTTCACCCTGCAACTTGCCCACCATACCATGCTGGACTGAAGCACACTTAGGGGAAGGCTGACAGGAAGAAGGGAGAATGAAAACCTCAGCAGCCTGAAAAGAAGCAGCAGCAGGCCAAGAAGAGGTCACTCCCCTGATACATCTCCTCTTTCCCCTCCCCATCATGCCAGCAGCCTCTTTAACTTCACATGGATGTTGTGAGGATTCATTAGTTAATGTTTGTGAAGCTCTGTATAGATGG
This sequence comes from Psittacus erithacus, assembly GCA_009867235.2. Lineage (NCBI taxonomy): Eukaryota > Metazoa > Chordata > Aves > Psittaciformes > Psittacidae > Psittacus > Psittacus erithacus. The sequence continues at coordinate 9,456 of WYDI02012150.1, forward strand.
AGAGAGCTATGTAAGTGCTAAGCATTATTATTATTACAGAGAGTTGCTGTTAAGGCAATGGATATGCTCTTAAGTGTCATTCCATATTTAATTAACATATAATAATTGTATTGCTAAACCTGCAGGTAAATCTTTACTCCTGACACTTCCTTTAAAGAGACATTGCAGCAGATGCTGCTAATGGGCCTCGTCCTGGCTGGTCTCACCTGGGGAGGAGTGGGAATAGGTGGGAGCAAGGGAAGCAGAGACAATGGGAAAGAAGAGCATCAAGGGCTTTTTGTCCTCTCCACAACACCCCCCCACACACACACACCGCGGTCACATTGTGAACCTGGGTTTCCATCCCTGATCTGCCCTCAAGAAAGGTGGGTTCTGCCCCTCTGGTGAAGGACACGAGTCTGCAGCCATTCATTCCCATGGGATTTCCCTGAGATCAGGCTATTGGCAGCATCGCCCAAGCACCGCACGTGTCTTCTAAGCAACTAGACGCATCTGCAGCTCTGCACCTCGCCATTATAGGTCGAACGAAGGTAATAAAGAAAAGAGGATGGAGAAGCATGAAAGCACAGCACGGGGAATTTCCCTGCTATTTCTCAGGGACATCTTTGCCAAGAAATGGTATTCTCGGAGCAAGGCTACGTCTCTCCTACCGACAGAGGGAAGCAAGGAGAAATCATCTGCGGGACCATCTGCTCCTGCAGCGAACGGGAAGGGGAAGCCACCTCTCCCATCTCCCAGCGATGTTTGCATTCTCAAGAGAGACCGGGGAAGCGGAGAAAGCAGCGGCCCATCACCAGCTCTGAAGGAATCCGCCTACAGGAGACGCAGGAGGACGCCCGGGCCCTTCCCGTCCCTTTTCCTTACTCAAACGCCGCTTTCCTCTGAGATTCGTCGACAAATCAGTGCCCTCTATTGGGCATGGCTCCAAAAAGCCCAAGGGACCGCTTAGGTTGCTCCCGGCGCGCTCAAGGGGTGCTGCGGCGCCAGCCCCAAGCCCTGCACCCTGTCTTTGCAATACCTTTCCCTATGGCAAACATGGGGGCAGAAGCCCCCCCCCCCCACACATTGCGCTCCCCTTACTCCTATGCACACACGCGCCCTTCCCACGGCCACCCTAATGTGATGGGCTGAATGTTCCTCATCAGCGCTAAGTGCCCTGAAGGTCACAGGCAATGAAGCTCCTGCCACTGCCAAGGACCAGGCTCTGCTCCAGCTCTGGCCTCATCATCACCCTCCCTTTGTATCCCTGCAGCTCCCTAGGCAGATGAGGTGAGAGGGACCAGGAGCTCGCTCCTTGCCTCCCCCTTTCTTTCTCTGCTCTCATTTATTTCAATTTGCTACGCTTCCCTCCGTGGCTTTTGGCATTAGCTGGGGAGGGGAAGGAGGAAAGGGAAGGAGAGAGGGATGTTTTCCTAGCAGAGAGCCAGGGAAACCCCTTGTGTGTACAGCTGGCCAGGATCGGGATAAGGATCTGTGGGCAAGTGGGGCTGCAAAATACAAGGGAGGTGACAGGCACCTGAATGGCCCTGCAGGAGCTGAGGGGAGGATGGATGTCAGCCCACAGCTCGCAGTGAGATTTCCAATGTAAACTCAGATGTAAGGTCAGACTGGGGGGCACAGAAGAACCAGCCAATCTTTTAGGCTGATTTCAGGTGTAACCTCACACAGATCAGAACATAGAGGAGGTCAGTGAATGGGCAAAGTGCTGTTGGGACCTCAGGATGCTCTTATGGCATCTGGGACTGCCACAGCTCACTCTTTAATTGCCAATTCAGGGCAATGCGTGCTTAGGGAGAGGTGGCACTGAAGCGTGGCCAGGCTGTTGTGTGAAAGGAGCATCTGAAATTCATCCTTGGGGCAGGCACTGCGTTCCTGTGATTTGCGGTTAAAAGAGAAGCGCCTCTGACAGCGCTGCTCATTTTATGGGCACCTCGTGGGTTTTGCTTTTCTTCCTGGATTCCCAAATGGCTTCACTTGCCAGGAATACCTGTCACAAACTTCAGCCATCTGGACCGACACAGGGTCTGCATTTGTCACCTCCTCCTGCCTGCCCTTTGACTGTGCAATCACCCATTGCAATGCAGAAGCTTTTGTACCATCACTGAGGCAGCCCAGACTGCCATAAACCTGGTGCTTTCCAGGGACCTACAAAAATGCTGGCATTTAAGTACAAGCCTTGCCCTTTCAGATGCTGCAATTCCCAGCTCACAATGTCCATGGCACTCCCTTCCTTAAGGAATTGGACTGATGTGTAACATTACTACGACCCAAAAGCCTCCTTCCATGACTCCTTGCCCTGTCTGTGTCCTCAGCAGATCCTTGGGGAGATGCTTTGCAGGGCTTCAACATCTTATTCCTTAGGAATCCCTTCACAATGGGAGTTTCTTCTCCCCAGTTAAATCACCTTCCTTTGTATTCAATTTCAGTCCAGAGAGGAGAAGCAGTGAGACGTACTTGAGGAAGGACAGACCTGAAGAGGACACTTCAGGTTAGCATATAAAATCAAAACCTGAAACCATTAAGAGCCTCAACACACAGGTGACAAATAATGTATATACTTACTGCTGACATGACCTCCTCTCTGACATACTGAATTATAGCATGACTTGTTAATCCATTTCTGGGATTCAATCAGAGATTGAACCAAGCCCTCTCTCTAGAAATACATCCCATGCATTTTGGATATTGCTGTTAGCTGCTGTTATCAATGTTCTCTTTCTCCCAAGAGCTTTTTTCAATAGCCATCACCCTGCATTGCAGGTTGTCCAATACACAATTGAAACAATGACAAAGAACAAGAGAAGAAAGCAAGCTCACATCACAACGCATCTCAAGAGCAGATGGAAGACAATGTCACCACTGGTCCTAAAGGTGGCTTAAATTATAATTAAGGTGCCTGTATTTGAACACGTTGTCCAGAAAGCACACTGCCACCTAACCCACAATAACACTCGGAACAATCCAGCATTTTCAGGATGTAAGAGTGTGTTTCTACCTGTTAAAGGGAAAGGCAAGAGAGAGAATCCAGTTGCTATGGAAATCAGGCCATCTCCATGGGAATTCAGAAAGCAGAGTATCCTCTTGGCCAGTATATCAGGCACTGAGCAGCCATTTCTTGACCATGGCATTGAATAAATCTGAGCTGCTCACAGGACTACACTATTTCCCCACCACCGCTGCCCTGCCTCAATGCCAGCTAAACTCCTGAAGAAGTGGGTTCTTACTGATGTAAGAACTTGTTTTGTGGGGTGTTTCTGGGAAGGAGCCTTTTTGCTTCAGGTTCTATTTGGGGCTGGGAAAAAAGACCTTCTTGGGTTTGCAGCTCAGTGAATGGTTTTACTTTCACATTTGTTGCTGTGAAATAAGCAAGGACCAGGCAGGTATGCAGGGAAGAAAAGAAATAAAGGCCACATTAAAGAACACCAATAAGAACAGCTGAGAGTGTTGTGCAAACCCATGTGTTGGGCAGAACTCCTCTCTTTGCATTAATAGACTAAATAACATTCATTATTATGAAGGATGGAGGATGTGTCACTGGCTCTGCTGCTCCTGGGCACAGAGAGCCCCATGCACCAGGTCTCCCTGAAGACCAGTGATCCTCATCTCTGCTCTTGCTCCATTGTCACCATATGGAGGAGGTTGAGAAACACAGAGATGAGGAGTGTGATGGGATGCTTTGCTACGGAGCTCTTCTGCTTTATCATTATATTTAATTGCTGGTGGGCATTTGGTCCCTCGACCCCTGGAGACTGGATGAAGTGAAAAATGACTTCTGAAGCCAAAGGAAGCTTTGACATGAGTGCTAGTGTGCAGACAATTGGCTGATGGAAAGCAGGTGATGGATTTACAGCGCTGAAGCCCTTGGCTCTGACTGCAATGCAAACGCCATATATTATACCTGTAAGTCCTGTATAAGCCAAGAAGATTAAAAAACCTCATAGAAAAGATCTCCAGTTGGATAAGCCTGTGTTCAAGGGGATGACTGTATCAGGGTACAAATGCATGTATGTCATTCAGCACTGGTGAAGTTAATGGGCTTTATTTGAATATAGCTCAGTGGGTAAGTAAGGCTCACAGACAGCAATGTCTATCTGGAATACGTGTGCCGGAGAACACTGCCTGACACTGATGGAAAGCTGTTTGATGTAGTTTCATCTTTCAATTCATTTAGGGTTTTAGAGCTCAGGCTAAGTCGCCCAACTTAATTTGCAATCATTTAAAGTATGGGTTAAGTGAAGGTCACAGGCTACTCTCATTTAGAGGGAAGTCTCTGCAGCACTCGCATGCTCTGACCTTTTCAGTGTTCCCTGATTCCACTGACCAGCTGCGCTCTTTAGAGCGCTGTTAACCTGTGAGCAACGTGTGGAGTGGTCATCTCCCACAGTCATGCAGAGACTGTGAGAAGGTTAAAGGAGTTGATAACATTCATGGCAACAGCAGGCACCGAATCCCTAGGAACAGATTTGGTTGTGTATGCATGTGGCAGGAACTTCTTGCTCGGCAAGGTTTGCATTAGAAGTGATGTACACAGATGTAACCAGGTCACCTCCATTCAGACAGCTTTGGCTGCAGGTTATCTCAGCACTCAGCTCTGTGGAGAGGAGGGTTTAATACAAACAGTGATCCAGGCTGCCTCTGAGCTCTAAAAGAATGCTAAAAGAGAATTCCTGCAGTAATTCAAAGCCAGGAATTCACATCTTTCCCAAACTTCATACGCAGAACCTTGGGAAATGCGAGGATGTGACATAACTGTAATTAACAGCAATGAGCACCGAGTGTGTAGTGGATGGGATATGCTCTCACTTCAAGGCAAAATCCTGGAGATCCATGCCCTATTACTTTTACGCTGCAAATTTCGCCCCCACATTTCTGATTCAGTTCCTACTTTCGCAACTCTCCTTCCTGCCCTTCCCAAGGGAAAAATGGAGAAGTGGCAAAACCAGACTGCCGCACTCATCTTCCCAGCATCCTACCTCCCATGGCAGTGACTGGGCCCAGATGCCTCCTAATCACAAGCTAGCTCTGAGACACCCAGCTTTTCCTAATGTCACAAACACCTGGAGGAGGGAAAAGCAGGGAGTTTATTCTGAAAGAATGAAAGGGGCTTTATCTCATTGTAATACATTAAATATACAGAAAGGGTCAAAAGTCTCAGCTTTCGCCCTAGGACTTCTGACTGCCGCAGGCTAAGCCTCCAACGTAGAGATCCACGTGGAAAGCAGTGGGAAATCACTCAGCATTAAAAATCCAAGTTGTCCATACATTGGTCATGGGCTGATGGAGAGTTTCCAGTCTGCAGTGCTAATTAAAGCCCCACATAGAGCAGCAGGTAGAGCCCCCTCCTCCTCCTGAGCATCCCTGTGAAAGGACATGGGCTCCTCCAGTTATCTCCATCCCAGCACAACCAGGAAGAGCACAAAAAATGCCATTTGCCTCTCCAGACCACCTTTCAGCTTGGCAGGGAAAGGGCTGGTGTTACACATGCTGATAGTGATAGTACATGATATGCAGTCAGCAGTTTGTTGCAATCAGAGCTTCTGCTGAGCACGTACAGCGCCTGCCCCTTTCCTGTTAATTGAATGTAAGCCCTTTGGTACTTTCCTCTCTTTGATCTCACTTGGAATGAGACGTAAGGCTATTAAGGCAGAGGAACTGGGCAAGCACAATGCTAGCAGTAATCTGTGTCAGGATGAAGGGATGTTACGCAAGAGACTAGGAACGAGATGGAGCGTGACTTCTTCCCCCCCTTATTTTCTGATCCAATCCCAAATGGTGCTTTTTTAATATTCACCAGATTGCAGCTACAAAGTGGTAAAACTGATGGACATAAGGGGGGGAAATTGTGCAATAAACACATGTAAAAAAGCAATTCTGCACCAAACCACCCCTGCACCTCTCCAGCAAAGACTACCTGCTTCCCAGGGGATCTAAATGACTCTTTGAAGTGAATGCGTGTTCAGCATGCAGCATTACTGCAGGATTTAAACAGTACAAACCACAGCACGACAGAGAACCGCTGATCAGGTTGAAACCAAAGCAGGGAAAATGCAAAATGAAGAGATGAGAAGATAATTTACTTCAATTCATTCTGTACCTGGAACACTTCCTGTTTGGACTGGATATGACTTGTAGGGGGAAACAGATCTGTGATAGAAACTGCAGAAGCAGTGCTAAGAAGTAAAGCGTCAGCGTTAAGCTTCATGAGAGGGAAAAGCCAGCTCCCTGCTCTGGTCCTCGGTTTCCTCCCATGATTAGTGAAGTGAGCACCTATATATATAACGTATTTCAAAGCAAGTGATGAAACCAGCCAGTAAATGCACATAACGCCTCTGGAGGTGAATGCACAGCACCTTTCAGACAGTGCTGGTGTATTGTAACACCCCGTTTTTCTGAGATAGGAATCTAAAATTATGAAGCCAAAGAATCTAGTTTTGGGACCTACAAAAATGCTTGGTTTCAATCTGAAAGGACATTGAAGCCAAGTGGTATTTCAGCATTACAGTTCATTGGGAACTTTTGGCAACGCGTCCCTAAAAACATGGGAATAGAAACATCAAAAGAAACCCTGAAACACTTTGGATTGCTTGTGTTAGAAATTAGACAGGAAAAAGGCATGCAGAACAGTTAAAACCCACCCAAAAGCTTAGATCGCAAAAGGACACTCTTAGCCAGCTCAGGCCACAGGGTAAATAGAACAAAAGAGGCAATTCCCATGTGCCAATGACCCTCACGTCCAATAAAAACCTGACCACGTACTTTAGCACCTGCAGTCACTGGTCCCATGGCCTCCTCCTCTTGCTTGCTTGGTGTCTTGGGGCTCTCCCCTCTGTCCCAGCTGGTTTGGTCAGGGCGGGCTGGATGGTCTCTGCTCCTTCCACATTCAGTGACCACTGCAACGACCCAAATCCCTGGCAGCCCTTTTTAAGCAGGGAAACACATTCCTTGCAGCTACTTTGACAGGAACAAACCCTACTACAAGGCAGCAAACCCTTGTTCCTCCCTAACCCTTCTCCTTTTAAAGCTCTTTGGTGCAACATCTCCCCTTGGCTGCCTCTGAAGGGCGTGATCCAGGCCAGCACACCTGAGAGCTCTGTCCTATTAGTACCAAAAGCCAATGGGAAAACCTTCTCCACCTGAGCCAGGACCACCCACCAAGCTCACACCACTAATGTGTTTGGTGCTGGGGCTCTCCTCCATGCAGACACATGGCAAAAGCCAGCTAGGCACAGCATAGTCCTGAGCTTCCCTTGGGGGACAGAGCTCTCTGATAGGTGGTTTCATTGTCTGCTTTCAAGATACAATCACGTGTCTATTAAAAATAGCAGCACATTGAAAACAAGTTCCAGTGCTGGGAAAGCAAACATCATTTTAAACGTTATCATCCAACTAATCACGTTTTACCTCTGCTGGTATCCCATTTTTCTGGTCTGAACCCGGGTCAGTTTTGCATATGTCCAATCTATTTTATATATACATGTTCACTCTATTTGCACACTCAGATGGGAGACATATGCCTCTTCTCATTTGGGCAGGCCACAGTGTTATTAAAATGGAAATGCGCAGGCTTGGGGATCCAACGGCAACATATGTTTAAAAATGAAAGATAATTCTTTACTCGTAACTACCAGAAGAACTCAGAGCTTTTGACTCCATGTATAATTACCATGAGACCTTAACAGCTTAATTCACTAGGTAATTACATGGTTATTTTTTGTTCTATAAAAGGTAAAGAGGTAACATTTAATTTGCAAGGTGCTGCATAATCCTGTAATTACTCGGTAATTTCCGTGTCGTCACACAATAAAAGCAGGGGCCTTTCCATGGCCTAGATATGACATGATGAAAAGTCAAACTGCGTTGAGCATCGTCGGGATGGTCAGGGGATTGCTTTGTCTCCTTCAGATACAAAGTTGGGAGAAGGAAGAGTGGAGAAAATGAAAGACATGGGCCTGAAGTGCAGTGACAGCAGTTTGCAAGTCAGAGACTTCCCTCCTGGGTCAATGCCATCTCTTGCCCTCTACAGTTTTGGAGAGGCAGCATCCTCATGGGTTCAGGCTCCTCCCTGTCTCTGTTTTCTTCCTTCATGCCGTTGCAGCCTCTACATTAGAGCTAGAAGGAAAGGCTGTGATATGGGGTTTGTTTCCATTGCTGCCTGATTATTGCTTCTATCACCCAATAGCTAGTTTGGTTTCAGGATAATTTCTCCAGGTCTCCACGTAATGGAACAGTGGTGATTACAAGGAAGATGGCAATTCCTGACAGAAATGAACCCAGAGCTGTTGTCAAGAGCCCTTCACAGCTGCCTGGCCTATTAAAACACCAGAGAGGACACTTCCAGCCATGTAATGTCATGCACATCCTCCCTGCTCCTGCCCCATTGCTCTCAGGATCCCCCTTCTTCCCCTGCTCCACCAGCACAGCAGTCAGTGCTTCACGCAGTGTCTGAACATGTTATTCTGCCCTTTCCACTTCATCTGCAGAGTTAACCACCCTCTCTTGTCAAACGGGGCTTTGGCAAACATACATATCCTATTTACCCAGGGAAGATCAGCCAGAGCGTGGTTACATCTGCATCATTATCCCCCGCAAATCACAGCGCGCTCAAAAAGGCCCTTTAAAAGGGGCAGGATCTGGCCCTTGAGCATCACTGGGCACCTGCAGTTCCCATCACCTTCAAAGGCTTTGGGGCAACCCCTCCACTTATGTCCAGGCCTCTGCTGTGACATTTGCTCTCAGGCAGAGAGGCAGCGTGAGAAAGTTGCTCTCCCTGCAGTCCCAGGGGAGGATTGGTGCTGGGCTGAGCCCTCGGCGAGGAGAGCAGCACATTTATACGTATAAAAGCAGCACCTGCAGCTGCTAACAATAACATAAGAAGCCTATTAATCTTCATGTTGCAGGGTATCAGGGGCTAGTGCCAGGAAATAATCCCCCCCCCCAGCCCAGGACAGCAATGTGTCATTCCCTCACTACCGACAGGACCATCGCTTCCTTTCCCGGAACCATCCCTTTTCCTCTCTGATGGAGTCATTTTTTCCATGCTGTCCCCTAAGCCGCAGTGAGAACCCCCCTGCTGAGAGCAGGTACGACAGAGCAGTAAACGAGATATCTACAGTGCAGCTCTCAACGTGCACCACAGCCCTGATTAAAGAAGATCCTTATGCTGCCCATACACTGCAGGCATCCACTCCCTCCACTCTTAACACAATAACCCATCAAACCTGCAGCCTAATGCATTAATAATCCACGAGTAAAGGTCCCAAAGTGCCCATTGACATTATAGCCATTAAGGTGCAGTGTGTCAATAACAATACCCAGCCTGAGAGCTCTGCCTGTGTGAGTGCAGGCTCGCAGCCTCTGTGCTGTTTAATCCTACTTCCAAGTGGCATCAGCTCCTCTCTGATCCTGGGGGACTACCATGACAAAAATCCCTTCTGCCTGCTTAACAAGGAGGAACGAGATGTTTCAGGGTGGGAAGGACGGAGGGATTCCGAGCCCACTGCCTCTTACACCTACCAGGATTTATGGAGCTGACACAGCCTGACCACAACAGCATTCCTGCGCTGTTAATTTCCATGGCATTTGCTGTTACCACGAGCAGAGCTGTGCCCTCCTCTGGGATGCCAATGCTCCATAGACAGAGGCATCTTCCTCGGAGATGGAGATATTCCACGTAGGCCTATAAAAAGGAAAATTAATTGTGTCTACACACCCACATGTGTGCTTAAAATACCACTAATATTTCACATTGCTCCGGTGCCTTTCATCCTACAAGATTAGGAAGCACTTGGAAACCTGAAGCTATCAACATCCCCCTCCAACCCCTGAGAAAAGAGCCCTGGGTTTGGCAGTGCCTCAGAGCCACCAGCAGGTCAGGATAGGACATGGAGATGGGGCTGTTCATCCCTTAAGGAACAGCTGATGAGCAGAAGGCAATTTGAAAGAAGTGATATAAAGGATCAGCTCCTACCAGATTACGAGGCTGTTTCAAAAGGAGGCGTTTGGGAAAGCAGCAGCTCTATGAGGCACGTTCTAGATCTGCAATAGGGTTTTGCCCCAGCGTGCACAAGCACTGCACAGTGTGGGGTAGCTGTGCTGGGTGCCTGGAGCTTAGCGGTGAACACCAGGCCCTGGGGCCATCAGAATGCAAATATACGTAATTCTGAGTGGGTTTACTCCTCCTCTTGCTTTTCCTTCCCCCCTATGTACCCTTTGCTCAAAGGCTAATTCTGGGCTGCATCCCCACAGCAGGGGATGGGTGCATCCCCCACCAGCAGGTCAAGGGAGGGGATTCTCCCCTTCTACTGCACTCTGAAGAGATGCCCCTAGGGGACAGCAGCTGCATTTGGGTTCATATGGACGTACAGACCCTTAAGGCCAAAATCAAGCTGCAAGCTTCAAGCTGTGTGTGATCAGCACCTATGAGGGTGCTGAGGCGCTGGCACAGGGTGCCCAGAGAAGCTGTGGCTGCCCCATCCGTGGCAGTGTTCAAGGCCAGGCTGGACACAGGGGCTTGGAGCAAGCTGCTCTAGTGGAAGGTGTCTCTGCCTGTGGCTGGAATTGGATGAGCTTTAAGGTCCCTCCGAACACAAAGCAGGCTGGGATTGTGCGACTCTATGAAACCCTGGGCTCACAAATCCTCCAGATGGAGCTTGTAGGAACTGCCCCAGATGTAGCCATAAGCAGTCACAAGATTTCTTCTCCTCTTCCCTCCTTGGAGGTGAGTAAGCACCTCTTGTAAGCACTCTTACATGCTTCCTGGCTACAACACCCAGTGTTCAATTGTGCAATGCTAGATGCTACTTACCCACACCAGGCACCCAGACCTTGAGACCCTCCTGAACTTCCCTTCCTCTGGCACATTTTGCACACCTTGAAGGTGTAAAGGGCGCAGGATTCTGAATCTGGAGCCAGAAGGTTCAGTGTGGCTACTTCCCCTATTAACATGATGGACTGCACAAGTGGAAAGCAATGTGAGCGGTAACAAGAGGTTGTCAACAACATGCACGCACCAGCTAATTTAACAGAGTGCTGTGCACACACCCATCACCGCTCCATTGCTGTACGCAGGCTTTAAGCAAACCATAGATGCTGGCTGTGAAAGGCAATAGGCAATGTCGCCCTCCTGAATGTGACATGAGCTGACTTGAGGGATAAATAACAAGGAAAAGTCATCCCTACACCTTGCAGAAAGCCTTGCAGGCTGCGAGGCTGGGTATGAATGAGTACTGCTCCTCCCTGAGGATGGAGCAGCCGCGGATGGAGGCAGGGAGGGATGAGGGGGAGCAGGAATCAGAAGAAATCAGAACAGCCCAGCAAGAGGCAAAATTGGGAAGCTGGTAAATGGACTCCAGAGGGTAGAGGTGGGCAGACGGGGATACCCCTGTCACTAAAACCAGCTTTTATGAGGGCAATCCATCTTCCCAAAGGGACTGCCCCTCAAGAAAAGAGACGAACATCTCATGCAGTGGGATGGAGGCATCAGTGGCACTTGTGTATGGCTCACCTCAAGCCTCAGTGACTCCCTCTGAGGCACGGGGGCCCCGTGGAGGTCCCATGTGCTCTGTACTGGGCCAGAGACTGCCAACACCACTCTGGTCACATAGAGGTGGGTCACTGCTCCATCACTACACTGACCAACATCGTGCCCCTGACCCACAGCAGAACAGAGTGACAGAGAAAGGGAGACCTGTTTGGCTGCCCCATGACGCTGAATTTACAACAGAAAGATTGCTCGGCCCGACCAAGTGAGGAATCTTCTGCATTGTCCCAGAATATCTTTTCCATGACTTGGTGAACCCTATGATTAACCCCAGGCCAGGCACCGGAGGCTCTGCTGGCCATAGAGAGAACATGGAATACTGCTTATTTCATTCTCAGAGAGAGAAATGGCATCCCGACATGAGCATCCCACTTGTAGATCTTAGGGGAATAGCAGTGCACTGTAGAAAGCCTGCACTGGACTTCCAGAAGCAGCATAAGGTGAGAGGAAAGGAAGCAAAAAGCTCAGCAGGAAACTTCCTTGTTTCATCCACACAGGCTGCCAAAAGAGGAGAATGAGAGAGCAGGGCTTTGAAGCAGAGGTTGTTCACTGTTTGGAAGCAGGAGCTATCAGGTGCACTGAGCGGCATTTGGCCCGCATCCTGCACTGTTGCTGCAGCCAGTGGTATTTTTAGCAGGTTGATCTAGATGTAACCAAGATGAGGAGCTGGCAATGTGCATATTTCCTACATGGAAGGCAGTCAAACTCTTGTTCTGAACATCAATCGGGGTGACCACTGACTCCCACAAGTGAAATATCCTCCAGGAAGTGCTGCTGCTTTGAACTTCATGGGTCACTGCCCATCACTTCTGAACGCAGTGATGTTTTAAACAAACAAGGATAAGGATTCAGCCCCTGACAAAGCAGCAGCAGCAGAAAAGCTGAAGCGTTGTGATTCACTCAGCAGAGCTGGAAACAGAGATTTCGGCTGGGTCAGCCTCTGGCAGGAGATCTGCAGAACAGAGCCAAGACAAGGAGGGGGAAGCTGGTCATGCCATGTGGGAGGAAACACATGCATGGAAGCGGCAAACAGTGAACTTGCTTTCAAAGGGTATTTCCAGCCCAGTAACTTCAGGCACAAGTGGCAATGCAATGTAAAGCAATGCTAAAGTCCTTCTCCACATCAAGCAACACTTGCTGGAGCTGACTGTGGACTGAAGTGCATTGGTTTCCCTTTTCAAGGTTTCTTCATCTCACATAGATGCCAGTGTCAGCAAGATGCTTGCCCTGAGGTCACAGCAGAGGGTAAATCACTCAGTTACACACAGGGGACTTTCAAGGGGGATGTTGGTTCCATGCAATTCTTTCTCATATTGCGGTGAAAGCCACGTTTCCCTTATCCCCCCCACCCCAATTCTGTGACCAAACCTTATCTGAACGCTGAGGTAACTGCCCAGACACAGCTGGCCTGGCCTGCAGTGCCACTGTGGGTACTTCATATGATGATAGTATTTATAGGAGGAAGGGGATGCAGAATTGTGCTGAGCACACATCAGCTTTGCCAGCTTGCCTGATCCCAGCATCACGATCTATAAGAAGCTCTTGCTAGAAGAGCTTGGCACACTGATGCTCAGCCAGTCACAGTCGCAAAGGGCCTTGGATAACCTGTGGCTGTTGATACGCTGCCTAAAGACACATCCTCTCCACTCTCAAATCTATTGCTGCTTTGAAAGCATTCCCCCATAGAGAGGATGCAACTGGCTTCAGCTACCCTTTATGCATACAAGGGGCACTGCTGTGGTTTGCTCCATGTACTTCAAAGCCTGGTAAATGTTCCTCCTTCACCTATTTTCATAGATCCTGGGAGGACTGGAGAGATCTAAGTGTAGGTGCATCCAGCTCTCTTAGGAAGCACAGCGGGTGTCCTTTGGTCTGGGGTCTGAAAGTCTGTTCACATGGAGTTTGAGATACAGACTCTCCTCGGTGTCCATGCTGCAGATGGCAAAGGCCACATGTGCAACCCTGGCATCAGAAATGCACAGAGAAGCATTAGAGGCAGGGAAGGACTTTGAGATGCTTTAATCACTTCTAAACTCCATCTCCGGATAAGCGCGCTGGGCAGGATGAGATTCTTTGACATGACACCTCAGCCCTTTGCTAACATCCAGTCATTCAGTTTTGGAAGGAAATTGTAGGTCAAAATCCCCAAATAGTAGCCCAGCAGCTATCCTTACTGAGACAAAGATCAGACAAGACAGGAGGAAGAATGGGGGATATTGTAACCTTTGGCTCTGGGCTATCTTCTTTAGAGCTATACAGTTGCAGAGGGACGAAGGAGAAAGGAAGCAGCATGCTCAGCCCTGAATAACTTTGCTTTCCCCATCCCTTTTAGACCCTTTCCCACTATTTATTTTCATGTCAATTTTGCTGATTAATTGTAAATGGTGCAATCAAGGCCCCTTGCATTTACGTTTGTTCCAATAACAGAGGTCACTGGTCATTCCCACAGGGACCGTGACTTCTGACCGCCCATCCGTATCTCTGACAGCTTTCCCCATCCAAACCAATGCATTGCAGTCATGCAGCCAAGGGAAGTGTGTATCCCACTTCCCACCAGTGTCACACTTCAGAGGAGGGGGAAAGCAAAGCAAGAGGATGCTGAGACAGGAGGATGCCAAATGGGATTTCCCACACTGAATGTCCACTGGCAGGGAGCCTTTTGGTTGGAAAGCATTCCCCATCCTTAGGGATGCTGTTCATAGGGATGGAGAGACTAGCTCAAAGGGCTAACTTCCTCGTTATGGAGAGCTGCCAGGCTGCTCAGTTCAACTATTTGCTATCCTTTCTGCATGGCACATGACTGGCCACATGGAAACCCTTTTCCTCTGTGGTTGCCTGACAGACCTTTGGAAATAGAGTAAAACCACACACAACCAACAGATGAGGAAAGAAAACACTTCCCAGGGTGAATTAAGGAACTCTGGTGGGTGTGGGGTTCTTTAGTGAATACCAAAGGGCCCCATGAAGTTCAGCAGATCAGACTGGAGCAGGTTGATGGCATCTGTGCTACAGTGGTGACCTGAGGCTCCAGGAGAGGGAAAGGCTAAGCGCTGTGTGATGAATGCTCTCCCTCCCAAGGCCAGGTTGGACAGGGCTTGGAGCAAGCTGCTCTAGAGGAAGGTGTCCCTGCCTGAGGCAGGGGTTGGAACTGGATGAGCTGTAAGGTCCCTTCCAACACAAACCAGGCTGGGATCCTCCCTGCCCAGCTCTGGGTATGAGATGCAGCATGGGGCTGCGGCATGTGCAGTGGGAAGCTCCCTTTGCCAGCAGTCTGTCCTGAACTCCTGCCTACCAATGCCACTGGATGCATAACTTCCCTCCCAGAGGCTTCGGTGACAAAGCGGTGTATGCAGAAACCCCTCTGTATTGGTTTTGCATGGCAAGGTTTGGTAGCAGGGGGGCTACAGGGGTGGCTTCTGACAGAAGATGCTAGAAGCTTCTCCCATGGCCAATAAAGCCAATGCCAGCTGACTCCAAGACAAACCCACCATTGGTCAAGGCCATAAGCAACAGTGGCAGCACTTCTGGGATAACATAGTTCAGAAGGGGGAATAAAACCCCCTAGTAACTGCAGGCAAAGTTATATGCAATAGAATAGGTGAGAGAAACAGCTCTGCAGACCCCAAGGCAGAGTCTGAGAAGAAGGGAGCAGTGGGGAAAGGCTTTAAAGGGTTAGGGTTTGTTTCTTTAATATTACATTTTCAACATATATACTACATACTACGTATTATATATTATCCTACTCTGATTTGATTGTTAATAAATTAACTTAATTTCCCCAAGTCAAGCCTGTGGCAGTAACTGGTGAGTGATCCCTCCCCGTCCTTATCTCAACCTATGTTCCTTCCATTGTACTTTCTTCCCCCTGTCCAGTTTAGGAGGGCACTGATAGAGCAGCTTTGAGGGGCACCTGGTACCAGGCCAGGATCAACCCACCACACCCTCAAATCAGCATCAATCAATCCTTTCCATGAGCTGTTGGTGCTCTGCACTGGCAGATGCGCTCCTGCAGTCACTGACAGGGCTGGCTATAGCGCAGGTTGGGCAAGCCAGGCCCGTGTACCACTGAGAAGCTCTGATTTAGATGGGGTGGGTTGGAGATGCTGAACCTCATGGGTCTATTATAAGGCAGTGCCAGGGCTTGCTTGCGTGCAGGGTGACCTTGGAAAAAGATGCCCAAGTGGAAAAGCAAAGGAAGGAGTGGAGGGGGTTGATGGCACAAATCACAAACCAGAGCTGGTAATGCGCTGTGGTAGCGCTCCGGCTGGCAGTGCAGTGGAGGTTAGGGATTCAGACAAACAGGATCAAAGTAATAGGCAGGGAATTTTATAGGCAACAATCTGATTGGACCTGAGCAGGGATTTATTCATGAAGAGCTGGAATGCACAACAATCTGAACAGCTTTTCCATTACCCATCCAGCTCCCAGCAGTGACTCATGGCTCTGCAGAAAGCAGTTTGTGAGCTCTTTCACCAGGGCCTGTGAATTAATGTGGGCTTACAAAGGTCAGTGGCACAAAAACCAGATGGCTTCACACAGTCCAGCAGAAGAGGTGACCTTAACCTGAGCAGGACTTAATCCCCTGTCCAACAGTGGAATCAATGCAGTCATTATAACAGGGATAGGAGTCTGGGTGGCTTAAACAAGTGCTCTCCGATTTGAAGGATAATCAGATACAGAGACCAGGTTTGACCATCTCTGGGAAACTGGGATTTTGCTGGGTTTACAGACCAGGCTTTTGTGGTTCTCTTACCTTCCAAAGAGCTGGTTGAACAGATAAAACTACATGGCCACCTGAGCTCTTTGCATACACCCATCAGACTCATTAACACCCACCAGACTCATTAATACCCACTTACAGTGTGCCAGGCCCCCATACTCTGCTGAAGTTGCACCTTCTCGAGCACTGCAAAGTCAGAGCCCTGGTCTAAGGCCAGATCATAACGGTGAGTTGAGCTCCACAGGCAGAGAGGGGCTCATTTTGCTCTGGCAGAGCCAGACACCCCCTGTCCCTCTGTCTGGGATGAGCACTGGCTGCTGCTGCATTAACTTCTGCTGTCAGTGTAGGGGCTGGTGCTAACTCAGTGTCTGGGGAAGGCATTGCATCACAGCGCAGGCAGAAACACCTTGTCCAAATCTCTGCCTCGGAGGCTGCATCCTCTGGCAGGGCAATGGTGGGTACCTCCTATTGCAGCAGCAGGTTTGAGCAGCAACCATAAGGGTCGGAGCTCAGCTTGTGCTTCTGTATTTCCCAGCACAAAACTCCACCTCTGTGAACAACAGACGCCATTAAGGACAATCATGTCAGTTTATGCACTATGTTTTATTGAGATAAGAGGGGATAGAAAAGGATCGCTGTGATTTTCTTTGTGGGGGAAGGAAAGGGTTGAGTGCCCACCTTCCCTTCTGAACAGAACTGCAAAGCAGAAGCACACGCTTTGCTATGTGTCACTTGCTATGAGACAAGCCATCCTACCCCTGCACAGGTACTTTGCAACCTGGGACCTGCAGACCATGCTGTGCCACATCCCTTTGCATGCAGGATGGGCTGTCCCAGCTTACCTCCCTCCTCCAGCCATCTGTCAGCAGCGGGACCACAAGTCCACAGGCCTGGATGATTGAATCAAGGTACAAACTCAGGAGGTGAGCGTGCTCCCACATCCCTATTAAAATGTATTAGCATCACCTGAGGGGGCTAGAAGGCAATAGCCTTTGAGGAGGAATCGAGATGGGGAAGGAAGATTGTGCCTCATTTGAGAAGGATGGAACTGAGCAGATGTGGTCAGTCAATGCAAAGAGCTTAATTTCAAGCAATCATCATCATCACTCCCAACTCCAAACATCAGGGTTTTCTTAGATGAAAAATGATACAGCTTGTTTGGTGTCAATAAATCCAGCTCCTGAGTGAAAAAAAGCCCTTAAATATTTCAGCGCTCGGGGACTGACTCATTCTGAGCTTGAAATTCAGAGGTTTGCAGCAAAAACTCCAGCTGTGCTTGAGCTTAATGAGAAAGTACACAGACAGGATCCTTAGGAGCTAAATTGGCTTCTGCATCCACTGGGTTACATTCACAGCATTGCACCAACCTTTCCTTTCTCTACTCCAAACCAGAAAGTTCTCCCCCTCACCTTCACAAAGACAAGAACTTCAGTCAGAGGCTTCAAGGCTTCAGCCCTTCAGGTGCTTGCTGGTCCAGGGGATGACAGCAGGAGCCTGTACATACATACATACAGCACCAAACCAACATCCCCTGCCACTGACACTGCCCTCTCCCTGGGAGGATTGCATTGCACATGCTGGACTTCTGCACTGAATGTGCTGAGCAGGGTGGATGATGCTCAGATGCTGTTAAGATGAGGAATAAGATCCTGCAGAGAAATGATGGGAAAAAGAGATTCTCTAATGTCCTATAGAAGGGAAGGACATGAGGGGTCCCAGCATGAAACCCATCATGCTGGGAGACAAATGGTCTTCATCCAGGATGCTGTGTCCAGATCTAAGGACAGTGCACAAAGGAGGGATCTCAGATTTGAGAGCTGAGCTTTGCTTAGCAGTGACAGGTCATTGTGCGACCCAGATCCTGCCTGGGACGTTAGCAACAAGACAATCACTCAGTTCTCTCAGAGGACCGCATACCCCAACGGGGAGGGATGCCTGGCTCCAGCTGGCATTTCCCATGTGTAGGAAGTGCCTTCGTCCCATGAAACTTGGAAGCTTTCTCCACCATAAAGCTGACATACCCAAGAGGATGTCCAGCCCTGCTTTAATGGCATCCTGTTGTTCTGCTGGTTACACAGGGTGGAGAAGGATGAGATGAGATAGTTCCTTTGGTTTCTATTTGACCCATGATTTTCAAAGCCCACTTCTCAGATGCTACAGGGAAAAGCAATGGGGATAAGGGTCCAGCAGACAAATTCAAAGCAGACATAGATCAGCTCAAATACATTGAGGCCCCAAGGAGGGCTGTCATTGACCAGGCTTGTGATAATGCATTTTGTACTTCGGGGATCAGATGTTGCTCTCAGTTGTATTAAATTAACTTTTGACTTCATGGGGACTCTTTCAAGCAAAAACTCCTCTCAATAAGGACAAACTTTCCTTCCCTGAGCCCAAACTGAGAGAGAGACAGAGGCAGAGGGAGGGTCTGTAACCTTGGGCCAGATTGGGAAGGAGGCAGAATGTGTCAGGATGGGGCTGGTACCTCATGTGGTACCAAGATGAAATAAACAACAGCATGAGCAACAATACGATTGGTAAAACTGCACATTTTCCCTGCATTTCCTCTCATTTATCCCCATCCTCCTTGAAAGGTGGGGAGAGAATAAAAAATAGGCCCTTGCAGCAAGAGTACAGAAAATAAAGGGAAGGAAAGGGAGAGCTTGTTGGAGAGCATCTTTCCTTTGGGCACTGAAGTGTTCTGACATCAAATCTTCTGTCCTCATTAAGAAGCCCTGTGTCTACCGTTGTGACATCTTTATTCACACACCCCAAGACTTCAAAGACTTCAGGAGATTTCCTTGGTGGATTTAACATAAAAATATCAGGAGATGAAACAGAGCAAAAGGCAGCCTGGTACATTCTTGTTTTAATTAGACCTTGGGTGAAGGAAGGGGGGTGAGGAAGGAACAGAGCCACCGAGATGCACATTAAGGTGCGAATGCAGACACAAACATGCAATCTTGATCATTGGGACTCTCCTCTCACAAGTGTTTGGAATAGCAAACAGACCCCGAATCTCAGAGTAAGGATTTTTCTCCAGCCTCTAAAGCAGACCCACATTCATCTCTGGAATAAGAAAGTGCTGCAGGTGAAATCAGTTTCTGTTGCCTAAACAAAAAGCTTGAAGTGGAACTAATAAGAAGCGAAATTAAGGAGGAGGACAGAGAAAAGGCACGGAGGGGAGAGGAGAGACGAGCTAAGCATTCATTAGCAATGAAATGTGGATCTGGGGAGAACTGTTCCTGTTCTCTCCGCCGTTTGTCTTTTTTCCCTTTTTGCTAAATAACAGCTTTCCCAGTGAATTTCCAAGCCACTTGTTTGACTTATGAGTCATTGGTGCTACTTGAAACTTGCAGCGTGCCCTATTTGGCTCCAGTGTGTAGGTGAGCCAGCACGTTTCTGGGCTCCAGTGGGATGGCACTAACTCTTCCCGCTCTGATCTGCTCACTAGTGAAACTGGACCTTCAAAGTGCAAAACTTGGGGGGTTTTGGCAAATAGTCACTGTAGTTCTCTGGAACTTCATCCCTTTCTTGGTTACCTCCCCTCCCAGCAAAGCGCGTTCGCTCGAGTGTTCCTGGGAAGCAAAAGCCACAAAGAATTGCACTGGAATTAACTTGGAGCTGTTTTAAATGAATATTTATGAGCCCTTCTTCTCAGGTTCCAACCAGGTCCAGGGCCAAGGCAGCTGCTTCTTGCACAGCACAAATAGCCAGTAATAATTAATACCATAACTAAGGAAAAATCAAAGCTCCGCTCATCTCAGTTGAGATGCTTTGGGCCTCCCATTGTAAGAGAAAAAAAGTCCCAACCTCCTGATGCCAGGCTTTCAAGCATTAAAGAGCCCAAATTTCACAGGGCATCTTTAGCTGATTAGAACAGGCACTGTTTCCAGCCTGCAGGACCTGATGTGCTGCTAAGGCCAGGCGGATAAGAAGGGGGACACCGCTCACTTCCAACACCTATTCAGCATTCCCTGCAGCTTGTGGAAGCACCCACAGAAGCAGTGACCCCCCTGGCAATGGAGACTGTCCCCAGAGAGGGCACACATAATTGTGGCACACGATGAGCACCATCTGTAAACTCTAAGCAGCATTTTTAAACAGCTAAAAAACAACCCCAAAAGAAGCAAAATCTTCCCCCAGCCCTGCCTCTGCATCAGGGCCTGATAACCTCTTCTCAATGGGAGCATTATTAACTAAGTCCTACACCTGCCCTTACTTGTTTGCAGCTATTGCTGCTGACAATGGCACTGATTAGCTGGTACTGCAATGAACTGGGTTGATCCCTTCAGTATCTACCACCCTCCTACAATTTACATTTCGCAGCCAGCTCTGGTTTGGATGGAAGGAGTGAGGTTTGTGCAGAAGCAAGATGAAGTTTAGGAGACAAGAGCAGCAGGAGCAAGCTGCCCTCATCACACAGACAAGATCCACCCAGGGACAGGGCAATAACTCCCCCAGTGGGTCTGTATTGCAGTTAATTATGGACCCAGCTGATAGCTAGTGGGAACGAAGCAGATCCACGCGCCTGCTCTCACTTTGTAGCCTGTGGCAGCAAGCCAGTAAGAAAAGTGTGGGTATTGATTTGATTATCTTGTTTGTCCACCTAGACCTGCTGCTTGCATCTGCTCTCCCCAGTCCAAATCAAGTGTTTTTCCACTGATTAATTAATTCTAATTTATTTGCACTTCACATGCAAGATTTGGTTTTTATTGGCACCCAAGTGCCCACAGTCCTGAGCTGCAGGGGTTAAGTGATGCCCCGGTGCTGCTCAAAGCTGAACAGCTCCCATTTTGCCTAAAAGAACTGTCTATATTGACTGAAACCTCTCCCTTTTCACCTGCATGGTTTCTAGAAGAGGCAAAACTGCATCATTCAACAACCAGCCTCCTCATGGGCTGAGGTCTCACAGCCCAGGCCTTTGGCCACCTCACCTCCATCTTCTGGCTATGCTGCTTTATGGTCATGGAGGGACATGTCCCACAGCCATTCCTGCAGCACTTGACCCCCTGGCTCCTGCAAAGGCAGGCTGCTGTGCTCCATTACACCCACCCATTGCCATAGCTCTCATAGAAGTGAGAGGGGACAGGCAGGGGTGACATTCAGAAGAGCAGCTCTTCTGTGAGTGCTTGAGGTTTACACCTTTTCAAGGTCTTGTGTTCATTTCAGTCAGTGCTACCAGTGCATTTGCTTCAGCCCAGGTGATTCTTAGAGTCATAGAATGGTTTGGGTTGGAAGGGATCTTAAACACATTTGCATCTTCACAGGGAAGAGCTTCTGCCTAAGAGCTCATCTCAGTCTCCCCTCTGGCAGCTTAAAGCCATTCCCCTTGGCCTGTCCCTACATCCCTTGTCCAAAGCCCCTCTCCAGCTTTCCTGCAGCCCCTTTAGGCACTGGAGCTGCTCTAAGGTCTCCCCTTCAGGAGCCTTCCCTTCTCCAGGCTGACCCAGCCCAGCTCTCTCAGCTTTTCACCAAAGGAACAAGGGGGTCTGCCTTCCATACAGATCTACAGAGGAGACACAATTTAAGGCTCAAACACAGTCAAACCCCTGTGGAAAGCTCTTCATCCCACATCATTTCAAGCAGCCTCTGGCCCGTCCTTTGCTCCTTTGCTTTCCCCTCCTGCCAAGGCACAGATACATCAATCTGGGATTTCATTTGTACCATGCTACATTGTGAACCAGGCCTGAATTCACTGCATCACAAACTAAACTGCATCACAAACTAAACTTTAAACCTATTTCCTTACTTTCTGGCTGAGCCTTTGGACTGGGACCACAAGCATAACCATACCAAAGGAGGGAATTAGTTTTACTGCTGAGCAAGCCTCTGCAGACCACAACCATGAACCAAACACCCAAAGCTCTGCTGACATTCCCATGCAACAGAGCTGCAGAACCACCACCGCAGACTATGGGATCTTTTCCTGCTTCCATACATCTTCCTAAGCCTTTAAACAACCCGAGATCCCTAAGACAGCCGGAGCCAGGCTTGTTAGGAAAGGAGGTGCCTAATGGCAGCAGGGGACTGACATTTCTAAGGGCTCTCAAGTACCTGCCCGCATCCGACAAGATCAATGTGAATAACGCTGTATAGAGGCATCTTGCTGGAGGATCTCAGGAGGGAGAATTCAAAGGTCTCTTGGCCTCAGGGCCTAAGTGAGGGAATTAGATTATGAAAATACAGGGTGAAGACACTGGGCAAGGACAGGATTCCTGCCTGGTGCGAGTCTTAGCTGCGAGCGATGGGCGCTCAAATGATGCTTGGGTAACTTCTGAAGGAATTCAGCTTGCAGCGTCAACTTGATTCCAAAAGAGGGAACAGAAAAGTGGTGTGAGGCATTTTCGGTATTTTCCAGTGGTTCTTCCTGCTTTTGTTCACAGACTATTTAGCAGTAGGGGGACAGTGCCCCAAAAGCACACGCTGAAATTAAGCGTAACATTGATTACTGAAAAAATACAAATTACACCTGGCTCAGCAGTTTTAGCCCATGTGTTACATGGGGTAATGTCCTGCAAGA
>WYDI02012151.1:0-11055 GCA_009867235.2 Psittacus erithacus
CAGACCAAAATCAAAAACACAGCACTGCACCAGCTACTAAGAAGGAGAAAAATGACTGCTACTGCTGAACCCAGGACTTGGGGACACTCAGTAGCCTACTCAGGAGTTGGATGTATGCAAGCAAAAGCCCTCTGAAAAATATCAATCAGGGAGTTATTTCCAAGTATAATGCTCTAAAGCTCCTTGCTTTGCTTCCTTTACCTTTTTCCACATTTTAAAGTGTATTCATACAGGTCCCAGGCAAGACCTTATTAATGATCTCCTGTTAGCTTCTTTCATGAATATGAGTATCTTTGTGCAAAGTTTTGCACATTCAGCTTCATTAAAACCATGGCCTTAAAAATCAGCAGCCGGGGTCTGGAAGCTTTAAACAGTCCTCATGTGTATAAAAGAATTTCAGTTCACTTTTAATGTTCCCAAGTAATGTTTCATATTCTAAATTAATATATAAAAATATTTTTGAAGTATATTTTCCTGTGGTTTAGATATTACAACTAGCTTTATTTTCTCAGACTTTATAAGTGTTTATATTGGATGTATTTATAGAATAAATAGCTATTACAGCTGAATATTTAAATCAAAATGAGTAATTTATGAAGATTTTCTACTTTAGACTTAATTAGAAAATCATTATTTTCTTTATCAATTCAGTATCTTGCATTACTTTTATGTAATTATACAGATTGATATGGGGAGAGAAAAAAAAAAGAAATAACCAACAAAACCTCTCTGCGAGTATCTCAATTTTTAATCAATCTATACTGATTAGATGTGTTTGGTCAGGTGTGTAATATGACATTGTTCTTCTGCTATGACTAGATGAATGCACAGATAATCATGATATGAATCATTACCTTTGCAAAGCAAAATCCATTTTCTACTAATTCACATCCCATGAGAATTTTTTATAAAAATGAATTGCTGAAAGGTAATATTTTTGAATATGCTGGTCATTTTTAAGTGTCTCCCTTGAGCAGCTTTTGAGACTATTGGCAACTGATACTAAATGAAGTAGAGAAGCTAGGGCTCTGAGTTGGATGCCTGCAGGTGTTACTCATCTGAGTCACTGGAACAGAGAGTGATTAATTTGGAGAAGGGGGCCAACCTGGCCTGCCCCATCCCATTTAGCCCTGCAGCCTGAGGACTGACCTGCTCTGGAGGGCTCTCCAAAACACATGGAAGAGGCTGGAGATATTGTTCAGCATGGGGCTGGGATGAGCCCCTTGGCTGTGGAAGCTGACCCTTTTTGCGCTATGGAGCAGCAGGTCCAGGGGCGCAACTGCTCTACTGTGGCTTCTAGGACATGGCACCTCAAATGGGTCACCTCTTGGTGCAATGCACAGCTAATGGGGGAGCTCGTGTCTGCACTTTAGAAGTGCTCTCCTGGTCTGGACTAAATGTGTTTTCTTAGCAAACATTTATGCTTCTGTAAGTGCAGAAGCAGTTTAATGAGTGCTTTCCCACTGAGTTCCTTATGGAGAAGAATGCTGAGAGTGAATTTCCTATTTCAGCAGTATTTTCTGCCTGAACTGTCTTCAGTTTAGGGGCCTTTTGTCATATGTTTTTGGAGATGCTTTTTTCCCATATAAGTTTACCTTGGTGAATAGCCAAGCTCACAGCCTGAGTAAGGTAATCTTCAACAAGTTTGTACATGGATGAGAAGATGAAGAAATCAGAGAGATAGATGGTCTGGTAATTACTGAAGCTCATGAGGATCAGGCCCCTTTCAGATGCTGCGTCTGGTTTCTTGTGTTGTGCTGAGTATGTTGGGGATTTGTGCTTTCCTTCTCTCAGCCTGTTTCATCTGTCTGTCTAGGTTGTCAGATGTGCATAGCAATAGGAATTATTTAGGTGAATCCTCTGATGCAACTGGAACCCACTACCACAAGGTGTCATTAGACACAGTAGTTATGCATGAAATGGTAAAATCAAAGTACCAGACCAGGTTAATGCAGGGAGGAGACGCACATAAAATTATAGTGCTAATAGCCCTGTGCTGATAAAGATGAATATCTCAAAGACCTTCTTGAAAGCAGAGGGAAATTCTAGCTCTCATAGGTTATTTGCAGCGATGACAGTATCTTATTTCTGTCATTAAAAAAAAAAAAAAAAAAAAAAGAATTTCCTGTGTAATGTTTGAGGTTTCCAGGTGCCTGGAGGAAAGACATGAGAAAGTTTTTGGCTGTGAGTACACACAGTGGGGAACTTGTCACCTTGTGGTACATCCCCAAGAACAACTTCAGGAAACCAAGCACTTGAATTAATACTACAGAAGCAGGGTAAGACTTTTGAATATCTCATAAGCACTTAGATGCCTTAACATCCTATGGATTTAACACCAAGTGATGTACTTGCTGGTTAAATAAAAAAAAAAACAGAAAATCTGCTCTGATCAGAGAGCCGGAGATAAAACGCACAGTAAGAGCTCTCCTCTTGTCAGCCCAAGCACATGCTCTGCAGAAACCAGTGAGCACTGGGAGAGAGATTCTTTGGGCAGAGAAAGTCCTGGCTGAGGACATGGGCATGAAGGTAGTTCTTATTCTGCCTTTCATGGAGAACAGTGAAAGGAAAAAAATAATTCAAACCATTAATAACCAGAGGAAGCAAATTAAATAACTGTACAAAAAGAATAATCACTGTTAGAAGTGTGGAGTGTTGATCTTATGTATTTTTTGCACATTGTGGAGATCCTTAAAGCCTGTCAGCATTTTAATTAAGTATGACAGCTTGACAAAAGGAGCAGCTAGGTGTGAAATGCATATACTGCTGGAGGGAGGCTTTCTGCACAGCAGTGACCTGAAATCGGGAAGTCACTGACTGTGACCTTCACTGTGCTTTGCCGAGCAGCCAGAACTGCAGGCAGGGTTGTCAACTGTACAGTCCCCCAGACTGACACACCACATTCATTACTGCATGAATCAGGCACAGTGAGAGCTCCGACACCGCCACTTGCTGCTACTCATGCTTGCTGTACAAGAGTAGAGAAAAGAGCTGACCTTGCCACTTCACAGGGAAGCTTGGTTTCATGTTGGCGCAATGGACCTCACCTGAAAAAAGTGTTAAGAAACTGCATTTTTCCAACCTTTTTCTGTTAGGGGAAAAAAATATATATATATAAAAAAAAAAGGAATTGTAATTGTAGGATTCTGACAGTTGTCTTATCAAAGACCAGCCTGTAAGATCTTTCTACTATTACATGGCTTTTCCATTAAGTACTCCCTCCAGTGTAAGGCTTCCTTGCTGCATTTCAGGCATCTCTATTATAAATGAATTTGCTGTTCACTTTAATAAACCCCATCACAATGAATTTATTTAGCAAAATGTGGATATTTCTGGTCTTTTGATTGTGCTTGCTTGACCATTTCAATTACAGGATTTCTGTGCTGTCAGGACATAGTAACCTTTGACATCCTGATGCAGCAGATTCTGATCTGTACTCTGTCAACGCAACTGACTACAAGAAGATTTGAAACCTACTCCAGAAATGGAACTGAAAATGCTTTGAAAGTTTCAGTCCTGTTTCAGATTTTGGAGGACTTGGATATTTCAGGATTTTCAGTGGGGGGGGGGGCACATCTCTGCTTTGAGAGCAGCTGTGTGGGGAAGGACTCGGGGGTACTGGTGGACAAGAAGCTGGACATGACCCAGCAATGTCACTTGCAGCCCAGGAAAACAACTATATTCTGGGCGGCATCAAAAGAAATATGATGAGCGGGTCGAGACTGGAGGTGATTCTGCCTCTCTTCTCCAGTCTTATGAGTCCTCCTGAAGTACTGCGTTCAGCTGTACAAGGAGGACATGCAGCTGTTGGATCAGGTCCAGAGGAGGGCCACAGAAATTATCAGAGGGATGGAACACCTCTCCTATGAGGAAAGGCTGAGAGAGTTGGGCTTGTTCAGTCTGGAGAAGAGAAGGATCTGGGGAGACCTGATTGTGCTTTTCAGTACTTAAAGTGGGCTTATAAGAAAGATGAGAACAGACTTTGTAGTAGGGCCTCTTGCAATGGGACAAGGGAGAATGGCTTTAAACTAAAAGAGGGGATTTCAGGGTGGATGTGAGGAAGAAAGTTTTTACAATGAAAGTGGGGAAGCATTGTAACAAGTTGTCCAGAGAAGTGGTAAATACCTCATCCCTGGAAACATTCAAGATAAGGTTGGATGTGCTTCTGAGCAAACTGATCTAGTTGAGCACCCCCCTGCTCATTGCAGGGCGGGGTGGACTAGATGGCTTTAAAGGTCCCTTCTAACCCAAAGTATGCTATGATTTTGTGTAGGTCTTGGAAGGCTACAAAAATCACAACTTTGCAGAGCATGGCAGATTCTGCCTTGTGAAACTCCTCTGCTGTCCTGTGTTCAGATCCTAAGAACCACTGATGTCACTTCCATGAGCACTACTGCTGACTTTAAATCTACTTCCATGGTATATTTCATTGTGGAAATATTTTCTTCCATGTAATGTATGAAAGAAAACTGGGTTTAGATTCAGAAAAAAATCTGGATTGCTCCAAACTAGTAAATAGTGCAATAACTTGTAGCTTAGTTTGGTCACTACTGTGAAAACTATTTTAGTTAAGAAGATATATTCAGAGGGCAATGCATGTTCATTAACATCCTGAAAAAGAATAAGAAGAATTCTGTATAGGAAAACTTAAAAGTTGTTGTACTTAAGTGAATGTAATTGAGCTCTACTTCCATGGTGCAGAAATAGAATCTTCCATGCCTTGAAGGAGTTGAAGAGGTCAGCTAATTTCTCACAACCACATAATAATTTCTCATTTTTCATGATCCCAGTGGATTGCTAACATTTGTTTTGCCATAATGTCTCCTTCATATAGCCAGTCATTGGTGTACAAAAGCTTGAAACAAACATCCTTTGAAAAGAGCAAATTAAATGTTGTATATCAGTAACATATGATTCAGTGATACTTGTTGTAGAGCAATAAATACCTTGTTTCTTTCCCTACATCAACATATAAACAAAGTGACTAATGACGTAATCAAATGTTCCCATTTTATTCATACACTAATAATCATACCTAGAACAGCATATGATTTGTTGCTAAAACTCAAAAAAACTGCCACAGAGACAAGTCCAGCTGTGATGTTGATACTGTGGAGATGAGCTGGACAGAGCTGGGAAATGCAGTGGGAGCTTTGCCATTGGAGTTTGAGATGAACTGTGTTAGATGTGGAGACTCTTTCATCTCTAAGGGTCTGGGCCACTGTGGCTGAAAACAGCAGAAATACTGAGTGCCTAGCAACTGTTGATCCGGCCCATACATCCCTGTAGCCATTTCAGAAACTTGTACAGAGCAGTGAATAGCAGTGTACAACCCAGCATGGGCAAAATCAAACATAGTGTGTGTTCAGGGGATGATCAATAAATGTTTTTCAATGGGGTGTGACTGCTTAGCCATTTTCTGCCTTTCTACTGTTGAGAGTTCCTTTGTTTTTTTTTGGGGGGGGGAGGGCAGGAGAGAGAAAAAACAAAACTAACCCCCCCTTTTTCTAGCTTTGTAGTAAAAAAACCCGAACTGTACCATTTCAAGCAGTTTCAGGTTATGAATTTACCAGGATCATTTCATTTTTCAGCATTTTTGTTGCTCATTGTATAGACTTATTAACAGGGTGGTAGACTTTTTCATGCTCTCTCCTCCATGGAGGAGATAGCCTTTTATTTGGGCTCACCTGTCTGCTGGCACACTGGTCTACCTAAACAAAGGAATCTTTTATCATATATTGGTGATTTTGATGTATGCATACTAAGAGATTTGTGTAATGTGACTGTTGAACAGCCAACCGTTATCTAGTATTGTTAGAGTATGTAAAATAAATACTAATTGTACCTATCTCTTCAGCTGTTACCATAAGTACAGGTGTGTATGTTGTGGTCTATGATGAACCTAGAAATCACAGGTTGGTTTTAGCCTGATGTGAATACTAAAAGCGATAAAACAAGGTTTTAGATTGCCCCCCTCCTTTCCCCTGCAATTTTTGTTTTATTGAAGGAAGTTTCTGTTATGGTGCATTTCTTTGGGAAAGGATTTCTCTCGATGTGGGAGGGAATGTGGCTGTATGGGTTATCAAAGTATTGGTAATGATCTCTCGGTATGCACCTAATCCCACTCCTCTGGTTTAGAGAGCAGTGCTCTGTAATTATGAAGGTCATGAAGATTTTTTTTTTCTTAATTGTGTGTGCCTGGCTGGATTGGTCTGGTGTACAAAGTTGGAAATAGCTGTTATCACAGACAGCTGATGGAAATTGCCTGTTGCATATATAGTGAGAACGTGGTGGGAAGCTGGTGATAGCTCAGGTACTCGAGTTCTACCTTACCCTTCCTCTGGCTGCAGAGAAGTGTGCCTGTGAGCCTGCAGTTTCTACACACCTAGTAAGCTGCTATGTTACTGAACATACAGCCTGATATAATTCTCTTGGAAAAACTAGGTTACATTTTGGATCCTTTGCCTAAGCACTGCTGGTTTGCCGAGACTAAAACTTGACGTGTAACTTTTAACTTCTAAAGGTCATTTTCTATTCATTCCTGCTGGTAACAACTAGTAGAAACTTAAAAAAAATTAAAATACCATTTTTGTAGCATTAGAACAATGTCATTGGAGCAATAATTTTAAAAAATAAACTCTATCTGCTTTATCAGAACTCAAAACAACTTTGTGAAAGCTTAATATATGCATATAAACATCTGAAAATATTATGCTTCTATCTTCTGCTATCTTCTCAGGTAACATTAAATGGTGCAAAGGAAGCCAGTGTGATGTTTAGGAAAGGAGAAGACATATTTCTTCTGGTGTTTTTAAAAGTTACCATGGTGGCATTTTTGAGTATTTGTTCTGATCTTGAACACAATAAAACGAATGGAGTTACAATTCCTGTCACAGTCTTTAGCCCAGAAATGTTTGCACTAACCCATCCTTCTTACCTCCAAAATCTTTTCTATATAGGTTTTCGTTTAACTGGAAAGACTACAAAATAATGAACCCTAGCAGTAAATGTTAGACTGGAAAGAAATCAGATCACTTTTTTCAGTCTAGAATGGTGTTTTAAACAAATGTCTGAGCCAGGATTTGCATCACATGCAAAATGTTTCATATGGCTTGAGATTTTTATCTATTTTTAATTGAACTGTTTTCTGTCAATAAAGTTGGCTCTCCTCTTCCTTCCCAAGATTCAATGACTGAGAATATGTTAAATTCAAGACAACTTTGATCAGGAAATTTTGGTGGTTTTTTTGTTTTTTTTTTTTTTTAATTTCCCATTTAATTTCAGTGAGTTCAAACTGCTCTGTACCATTTCTTCATTGGTCTAATTAATTCTGAGGGTTTTGATACCTGCAGCATATTTTCATTCTTTTCTGTGTCTTCCGGAGCCACAATTTACCTTTCCAAGCTATCCTATCTTCCTTTGCTCTGAAGTTAAATCATTAAATAAAGATTATAAAGATTTAAAGTAACTCCCTTGATTCCCTCATTAACAGTATCCCCTTGCTTCCCCAAATCACTTTCAGTGCATGAAACAAGAGGGAACAAGACAGCACTACAGTTCTGTCTTTCTTCAAGCCTTGAAGAAGGCTTGAAACCCTTGAAGAAAGAAACCCACGTCTTGCATCTCCCTACAAGCTCTTTTTTTGGATCTTCACCTCATAGCTCTACAGGAAGGATTGAAACACATGTGAAAAAACATGGCATGTAGTTAGAAGCAGCCCAAAAGTAATGATTACTGTCCCCTGCACAGTCCATTCTCAGCAAGCCCAGCAGCAACGCAGGAACGCAGAATGGTTGAGGTTGGCAGGGGTCTGAAGAAGTTGTCTAGTCCAGCCCCAGTGCTCAAGCAGGGCCAACTAGAATTGCTTGCTGAGTACATGTTTTCAGGTTTTTAGTATCTTCACAGCCTCTCTGTTCAACTTATTCCAGTGTTTGACCACCCTCATAGTAAATAAGTGTGGTTTCTTTTGTGTTCAGGAGTTTCACATGTGCCAGTTTGTCTCCATTGCCTCCATCTGTCACTGGTCACAAGCAGCCTGAGCCAGATGAATGCTCTGCTGATCCACGCTGTGGGCTCTGGCTGCTCTGGACTCTGGAAGGCAGCCAGGAAAATATCATTTTGAAGTGATTTGAAACCCTGGTAGAGTGCTACTTAGAGAAAAACTGTTGGCTCCAATACTGATCTTGCATGAAGCCTCTGAGCATAGCTTGGCATGAACAAGATATTTTAAGTAGGCTGAACAGAGCCATTTTCAAGGCCAAGGAGAGAAAAATTAATAGATCTGTATTCTTTTGATGGGTGAACCCAACTTTGTGTGATTTGAATTTGAGTCATTTCTTGGCAGGGCTAGAAGTGATATTCTTTTAAACTATCAGTTAGAAATCATGTGGGAGCTCTAAGGGGAAAGATGGGTCTCAGAGCCCACCTCCATCCTTGGCCCCTGAACTCTGAGGACTGTATCTGTGTCACAGCATACCTCCTCTTGATCTTGATCTCCTGATCTTGTCCGAAAGCCCTGAACCCTCTTCTTTAGGGAAATTCTAGCTGGGGACAGTTTCTGGTTTGTCCCTAGAGTGATAAACTTGTATAAAAGCTGAAACTACCTTGGAGAGCACTGGAGAGGAGCAAGGGGAATACTTTGGGGCCTGATCACCCCCTTTCTTCCCATTTTCTGGTCTCTGTAAACTTGGGGATTTGGGTGGTTCTGTACCTTTACTGTTTTAATCTCAATTTATCTTAAAGCCTGTAGTCCACACTGGGTTAGAGGAAAGCATATTGAGCTATCCAGGAGGGGGGCTATTATGCTTTTGCTGGCAGAAGCATTTTTTGGAGTTAA
Organism: Psittacus erithacus; assembly: GCA_009867235.2. Classification (NCBI taxonomy): domain Eukaryota; kingdom Metazoa; phylum Chordata; class Aves; order Psittaciformes; family Psittacidae; genus Psittacus; species Psittacus erithacus. Next base: position 8,837 of record WYDI02012151.1, read on the forward strand.
CTTCTGATGATTAATTTTAATTTTTAATTTTTTTTTGTGATAGCTAATGAACAGATGTTTGGCAGTGGAGCTGTTTCTATGCATATTTGTCTGAATAGAGCCCTCCTAGCTTTTCAAGAAAACCTGGACAGTTTATCAATAATTGCATTTAGGGAGAAAAGCCTCATCTGCTGCACAAAGTTTAAGTACTGGGGAATCTGATCGCCTCCTGCCGCTGCTTCAATGACATTTCCTTGCCCAACACTGCTCCGGTGCCTGCTCCAAGTGTCTTGCATCCCTCACCTTTGCACATCATACCACCCAGCTGCACCCCTGCAAATGCTTTCCCCTAGCAGCCTATCCTGGCATTATTTGTTGCCAAGTGAGTCTCATTGCAACGTCCTCTCTAAGCGCAGAGGTAAGTTGCAGGATTTATCTGTATAGGTTCTCTGTGTCCCATTGTTCTTCCCTTGTACAAGAGAACAATTACATCCTAGTACAAAAAATTAACAGAATTGGAGCTTTTGTCCTTATCTCTTTCTGCCTTCCTGTTTTCTTCTTGTTCAGTTGTGTTTGAAAGAGTTTTCCCGTAAACACTGCAAAAACCTCCTCTCACTTTAAATTTTTTTTGTTAGATGTTATTTAAAAAAAAATCCCCACAAATTAAATTCCTTTTCTTTCTTTTTTTAATTTTTCTTTTTTTTTTTTGTTTGTTTTTTTTTTTTTTTGTTTCCCAGAAAGACCTCCACATTTGAAAGAGAAGTCCATTTTGAAGAAAGCTAAAAAAGGACCCCTCAGGTGTTTGAAATTTCTATTCAGATATGCTTTTGGTGCTTGCAGTGCTCTCCCAAGAGTCAAGGCAGCATTTACCCCTGAAGTAGCAATTAAAGATGAAAAATTAAAGTGAAATTAAACTTAGTTCCCAGGAAAAGTCTGACTCTCTTTTGTGATTGATTCCCCATATTATTTGAGAAATCATTTTGCAATCCCCATTATTATTGATTGATTTTTTATCCTGGTGGTATGGCTTTTTGCTAAATTCACCACAGTATTGTCCACTCAACATTCATTAGGATTTTTTTTTCTAAGAAACATTCCTCTCTCACTGTCAAGCATCTAATCATTGTAATGAATGCATAGCAGAATTTTTACAGATTATTTTGTAAAGCAGTATGCAAACCCTCTCCAATAAAGCACCTTTCCAGCAGATGATCTGAAAGCACTCCTGGTATCTCAGTCACTTCATAAAGAGGAAAATAAGAGTCAGTTATTCACTCAGAAGAAACCTGGGAATGTCTGGAAGCTCATGGCAGCTTTTATTAAAAAACAGAATCAACACAGGCTGTGGAGGAGGGAGCACTGAATGAGGGACAGTCTTGAGTTGATAATTTGAGTGACACAAACAGCATAAAGCATATTCTATGTGTGTTGTGTTTAGGTTATTTACTTCTCAGTGACCCTATCGGAAATGTTCTTGTTAAGGAGTACCGGAAAATCTGGTAGATTCTGCTGGGATTGGCCCAGCTGGAGTCAGCATCAAATGTTATGACTGTATACTGTAGAGCAGAGGCAGCCCATACCCCATGTGCAGTTTGTTTAGTTCCCAAAGAAGCCCAAAGGTATTTGAGATTTAAAACTCGTACATGTCAGGGGGGAGGGAGGACAGGGAGAGAGAGAAAGGAAAGTCCCCCTCCCATTAAAATTCTACCAAGGACTTTGTGTGATAGCACTATATAAGTGGACATGCTAATGCATAAGCAAGTGGGGGCTGTTGGGAATGTGATGCAGATCTCAGTGTCTGCACTGCTATAATGTTTTGTGCATGGATTCACACAGGTCCCTTTTCATTTATTTCAGCCGCTGTACAGGCAATGGCATAGTTTGTAATACTGATTTTTCCCCCACAGACTTCAGAATAATTTTCAGTCTTTCCATCATTTCTGGCCTACCATTCCTCCTCACCCGTTAATGCATTCCTTCTTTAGGCTCAGTCTAAAATGCCAAGGAATGATGAACACAGCATTCTGAGTTTTGTTTTGTTTCTTTTCATCACTGTACTTCTTTAAATTGTATATGCACTAAATAGGAATGTCTTCTTCTGGTAGGCTTTGAGCAGAGAAAAAGCTTCAGTGCAGCATACTCAGGTTTGTTTTCAGCTGTGTGGGTGTCCTGGGTTCAGCAGTAGCAGTCATTTTTCTCCTTAGTAGCTGGTGCAGTGCTGTGTTTCTGACTTTTGGTCT